>JAJOOR010014866.1:0-36300 GCA_036250505.1 Solanum acaule
AGAAAAATGATTGTTACTTTTATGATTATTACTTTCATGCCAAATGCTGGAAAAATCATATGGTTTATTTGAAAATTTTCTTATCGTGTATATAATATGTATGAGTATTTTCTTATTGGTTAAACCGAAAACCGAACCGTTAAGTACCATAAACCGATTAACCAAAAACCGATAAGAAATATGTTATTGGTTTGGTTATCGATTTGACGTATTTACAAACCGAAAACCGATAAACCGAACCAATAACACCTAAAACCGAACCGAACCGACCGATGCCCACCCCTACATCACATCCATAAGTAAGAACTTACACGGACATAATTTCCAAAGCACTTGGTGTATTGTCACTCGGATTGGAAAGTTGCTCCCGGTGAAAGCCAAGGATTTCCGGATGCGAAACTAAAATCGATAACCCTAGGAAAAACTCACATGCCTTCTGATAGGGGTGTGGTTTGATTGTGGTGGAAGTCGCTTCTCAGCTCGCGTCCTAAGAGTTTGGTATTCCTCTACGGACTATGTCCAGTTCGCTGCTAAGAAAAAGTTTCACGTTGTGCTGCATCCTTTTTTATGTTGTCCGCACCTGTGGTTTGTTTTGAGAATTCATCCTTTCGGATGCTCTCGATAAAGATTGAGATAAAACTCATTAACATAAAATGTAATTCAAATGGGAGATAGCGTCTTTTACCATGTTGACGCTATAAGTGAATATTTATAGGTAGATAATTTAGATTAGGAAGGAAATGAAAAGCCAAAAATGGAGAAAACAAACAAGTAGCCAGTGGGTATATGATGATTAGCATTAGTATAATAATATGATATGATTATTATTTAATTAATTAATTTTTTAAACTTTTTTTATTTAATGTAGGGATATTTTCGTAATTCAACTTTTGGCTTAAATTCTTTCCACTTTTAGTATATATATATAATAATAATAATAATAATAATATGATGATATGACATGATACTTATACTCATATAAATGGTTAGAGTTATACTATCATAGTGTTGGTCCATATACTGTGTTCTTGCTCTGTACATTGATGAATGGATTGTGATATGTTAGAAATATGATGATTTATGATGACTCTATTGAATTGTGACTTATGTGTTTGACTATGTGGAATTACTTGTCTACTTGTTTTATAAATGTGATTATATATCTGTTACTAATCTTAGTCGATATATGATGTCTACAGATACATAGTATTAGTAGGGATGCTACTCCTACACTTTCTTTTGAGTGCAGACTATGATCCAGAGGCGTCTACTAGACCCCATATTTAGGTAAGTTATTTCCAAATCTGAGGGTGAGCTACTTCCATTTGGACTGCCACAGATCTTCCTTATTTTGATGTAATTCCCTTCAAACCTTGAGATTACTTAGTATTTATTCATTTTCTACTCTTAGTAATTTTTAATTAAATGTTTTAGTATGGTGACTTTTGAATTCCATTCTTTATCCAAGTATTCTCTGCACCTACTACCCACAGAGGAGGAGAGGATCAGACAGTTTATTAAAGATGTGAATGTGAGAGTTAAGCTTGCAAATCTACGGGGGCTTCTCCTAATTCAAAAATTCTTTCCCTTTGTCCAAACATAGCAACATTTTCGTATTGAATTTGTGTTCTTTGATTTACGCACTATCTCATAAACTTAATTTCTTAAAGAATCATTCTTGCATTTTGAATCTGTTTTACCCCGCTGTCTGATAGTCATTTTACTAATTGAGACTTCCTAAGGACATGATTTTTATATAGATGTTTGTAGATTATCAAAATTAGTTTCAGCCTAAATCAAGACCTTCCATTTTTTTTCTTTAACGACCTTGCACCAAAAATACATGCTAAACATATAAGTTGAGCAACAAAACAATTTTAAAAGGAACTGTTCAAGTGTAAGAAGAACATCAAAACGTGTCAACTATTATTGAAATACATAACTAGTACACTTGACATTAATTTGTTACACAAATTTATTATCTTCTGAAAAATAAAAGAAATGCAAATAAATTCATGTTGAAGCCATGGCCGTTTTGAGTTCGTATTGCTGAGAAAAATTAATATTCATGATTGATCACCTTCCTCCAGGAAATGGTAAAGTTACGTGGCTCGTTATACTATCAATATGGACACTTTGTTCACTATATTCATATCCAAATCCCAACGGTTGAGTGTCGTGCAAGAAGGACTTTATCTCCTCTGAATGTTGATCAGTTTGATCCCACGAGTGCTTCAATCTCGATCCAGCTTCCAGTTCTGCAGCAACTTCCTTCATTGTAGGTCGATCATCCCCTTTAACATTTAAGCACCTTTGTGCAAGCACGGCAACATTTTTCAATTGCCCTTCATTTCCCTCATCACAAACTATATTATCGTCTAGAATATTGAACAAATGACCCTTTTCCACTGAAGATATAAAATATTGAGCTAGACTTCTCTCTTCTTCAGGTCTTTGAAAACATAGAGCCTTTCTACCGGTTAGGAGCTCTACAAGCACTACTCCGAAACTGTATACATCACTTTTTTCAGTGAGTTGATTTGTTTGCAAGTATTCAGGATCTAAAGTTCCTTGAACCAATGTAGATATCTCTTTTTGATTAGCAGGAACCAACTTGGATGCTCCGAAATCGGACACTTTGGCTGTGTAGCTTTTGTCTAGAAGAATGTTGACTGATTTAATATCTCTATGAATAATAGGAGGGTAAGCTGCTGAGTGCAAGTAAGAAAGTACTCCAGCAGTTTCTGCAGCAACTTTCAGACGAATATCCAAAGAAAGAGACGACGCCTTCAATTTATCATGTAAGTGTTCAGAAAGTGTTCCATTGCTGATAAATTCATACACCAATAGTGGAACTTCCGTCTGGAGGCAACAACCTAAAAGCTTAACCACATTTCTATGGTTGATTTGGGAAAGGACAAGGACTTCATTTATGAATTGTTCAATTTGATTGAGATCAATTACCTTAGACTTTTTTATGGCAACGATGCAATTATCTTTTAGATATCCTTTGTACACAGTTCCAAAACCTCCTTGACCAACAACTCTATCTTTGTCAAAGCCATTAGTTGCCTTTTCAAGCTCGTCCGCTGTGAAAATCTTTATTGTATAATTATGACTTGATCCCTCTTCCCTTCTGAGTCGCTGTTGTAGAACTAATCCACCATTTTCTTGGAAAAACTTCTCTTTCATCAATTGACATTTTTCTCCTTTGGAATGCAGTATATGACCAGCCAAATATTATAAAAACCATTAAAGCAACCCCTGCTGTAATGCCTGTAATAAAAGTATGTGATTAACAAATATACATGAAAATCTGTGGTTTTCCTTTTTCGGTTCAGTTGTGAATGAAATAATCAAACGAGTAGTAATATTTGACGGGCTTATCAAAGAACTACCTGCAGAATTGCAAAGAAGTTAAGAAAAGTACCTATAATAAGATAAATATTCTGAATTTTTCTCTGAGGATTGTCACGATTGCATTCAGTATAACCATCACCACTGAAATCTGGACGGCATGTGCATGTATAACTCCCAACTGTATTGTTGCAAATGGCATTTTTGACACACCTATAATCTGGTTGCGGATCTGCACATTCATTGATATCTGCAGACTCGTAGAGCACAACCGTAAACATTCAATTGCGAAATGATAGATTTGATATAATTAAAATCATATTAGGAGACTCACAAACATATACATACCTTGACAACCATCTATCAGGTATGGATTCCCATCATATCCTTGCATGCAGGAACATCGATAACCATTTGAATCATCATGGCAATAGCTGTTGTTACTCTTACATGCATATGCAGTCGAGTTTCTCTTAGCTATTTCACATTTTTCTTCACCAACTGCCCAATCTAGCACAAGAGGAAGCTTCTTCGTGTTCTGCAAACTGCTAAGGTAACTCTTAGAAAAGTCGAAAGTAGCTTGATCGACCACAAAAGCATAGCTGCAACTAAGGTCATTTTTCATATCAGTTTCATTATAATTATAATAGCTGCTTAGTGTTATGGTGACATTCCATGCTCCCTTAGGGATGGATGTCTGGCAACAACCAACCCCAGAACATGAGTTTTTATCACCATTAACAGCATCATCAATACTATTGCACATGGACATGCATCCTGTTATGTAGGAGGGATACTCGATTTTAGCTCCAAACTTGGTATAATAACCCTGAACAATAGCATATGTGTCACAGCCAACCGCAATGAACCTATTGGAGGTGTCGTTCACAGTTAGCAACGACGGTAATGCTATGAATGACTTAATCTTATTCGTGCTTATCCCAGCACCATAACAATCTGTGGATATGAACTGTAAGACGTTAAGTTGCCCAGCGAGAGATATGGTTGTGATTTCAATACTGCTGTTTTCTAAAAAAGGCTGGGGAGGATTTAAGGAGTAATCACAAGTGACAAGGAACTGATCGCGTAGAGTGCAATCTCGGGACATACCAAATGGGAAAGGGATGTTGACATTGCCACAACTTTCATTGCAGTTAGATTTGGTTATGAGATTGTTGTGTGTTGGTAACATAGCATCATCACCAAAACATAGTGAAAAGCAAATAAATGTTATCAGAGCAACTATCATCACATAATTAGGAGCCAGTGTTAAAGGAGACTAGGGATGTAAGTATTATGTGTTTGATTCTCCAGCCCATCACAGTTCCATTTATAGGTACTTAATTTCATTGGAATAGAGGGTCAACTATGTTAGAATTTTAATGTGGACTATGTCAACGAGAATTGATAATTTTATATATTGACAATCTTTTACTCCCTCCGTCCATCTTTATTTATCCACTATACTAAAAATAGTTATTCAATAATACTTGTCCAGTTTGGAAGCCAAGAGATAATTTACCCTTTATGTATTTACTCTTGCTATTAAATACTATTCAATATCTAATACATTTACAAAAGCCTTAAATTTAATATATTGAAAGGGAAATATAGTAATATTACTCCTATTATTTATTGATTTTTAAGATGTGTGTCAAGTTAATAGTAGACAACTTTTGTTTGAATGAAAAAGTAGTACATTGGAATAGAGTGTCAACTACTTTAGAATTTTAATATGGACTATGTCAACGAGAATTGACGACTTTAAGCAGCCACTTAAAATACGAGTGAGGATGAGCAAGTGCTGTCATTCTCATGCTTTGTCTTTAATGACAGAGAGTTGTTTTTTTGAAATTATTGATGAGGGGTCATATTTAATGAGGGGTCTTTGAAAAGGTCAGGGAGTAGGACAGAAATTGGATGAAAATTAACCTCATTTTCTTTGAAATTCACTACTAAAAAATGCTTCAAAAATGACGGGTCTTTATTTTGGTAAAAAATGATAAAAAGGCCATGTAGTCACTTCCGTCGTTTTTCAAAAAGGATACGTGTGTCTACGTGTTCAATTTTATACAAGTTTAAGTGCCTACTTGTGTACACCCAAAGTTGGAGGGCATAATTGTCCGTTGAAGTCAAGTTAAGAGTCATGGTTATGTATTATGCCAATAATTAATGGGTATAAGAGGTGGGGAGTTAGAAATCAGTACTCAATTGAAGAAACTCGATAAACCCTTTTGAAATCGCCAAAGCTGGGCTCTCAAATCACAAAAATGGTGAAATAGAGATAAAACCCAATTTTTGGAAAGACGTATTTTTCAGGCAAAATTGCTCATCACGATTGCGACCCAAGGCCCTGCGATCACGATAAGTAAACAAGTTATCTTATTTAATTTGACCATCGCAACTGGGCCTCGTGCAATCGCAATAACTAGAAAAAAGACACTTATGTGATTGGGATGAGGGTCACGCGATCGTGAAGCATGCAAAAACAACTCCATGCAATTGCACGAGAAGGTCTCGTGGTCGCGATGAACAAAATACCTAGCACCAGAAAATAGAAACCAACAATAATCACACAAGGCGCATAAAGTTTCCGAATGGACTCTCGGGATTCGTTCGGAACCCGAGTACTAGAAACAAGATATGATACCCAAATAAACTCAACGTTCCAGATTTTAATGAAACCATCGAAATATGAATTCCATATCTCCTTGACTTGAAACCCGTGAGAGTCGCAATAAACTAGCATAATGCCTAAAAGGGCCAAATTAAGCTCGAAACCTTTGAAAATTCAACCAAGACCACTCCTAGGCCTCTAATCATCCTCATAATCTAATGGAACCGTCGAAAATCCTATCCAAGCAACCAAACTTCAAATGTTTTCCAAAGTCAACTCAGTGCTAAAATCACATCAACTTCCAACTTAATACCTCGAATCAATAAAGCAACTCCGAATCTGAAATTGACGACTACTCTAGACAATATTCCACATTTCGGAGCTGATGAAACTGGTGGAATTCCATTTGGAGTCTCAAAACTCTGGTAGCTACCAAAAACCACCTTTAAACAACTTAAGCCTCTAAAAAGTCAAAACTTCCAAAAATCACAATCTTTTGCTCAAATTTCAAAACCAACCCCACAAACTAATTAGAAATAACTCAAGGAAACTATCAGGAGGGATAAAACATTAATTTTTATAAAAATTTCCAAAAATGACCTTCCGGGTCATTATTTCCCCAATTCTTTTTCCTGAAAAACTATATAATTTTAGACAACAATCAAGTAATATTTAATCAACTCTATTTAAATCTATGAATTAGAAGTTTAAATTTAGGAAACTTAGCATCTCTCTCATTAGTGTTTCAACGCTCTTCGCACCCTCAGTGTGCAATGAGTCATCCTTAACATTGTTTCTAGTTTTCTTGGCTTGTTCAGACAAAGTCTTGAATTCATATGTGCCTCAATATCGAGACAATCCCTCAAAGACATTTGGAAAAAGCCAAGTTTCACTTGTCTCTAAATCCTGAGCTTTTTTAGCCAGCTAGACAATTTGGCACTGGCCCTCCTCTCAAAAGTGATCACAATGAGCATATTGTACTTTCAATTCCAAGTATACACAGTCTGAAAATAAAGTGAGTAGCATTAGATGATTAATAAATTATACTAAATAGTATCAAACTTAACAAGAAAAATATATGACTAATTACATACCGTAAACTCATTAAATATGGCATACCATATCCCCTCTGAAATCTCACTCCAAGAGTGATAAGGCTCCGTAAAAAGCCTCCTAACACTCCCATGTAAAGCCATAGAAGCATCATTTGAGGGATTTCACCTACAAAACACATAATAAACATGTGACTAGCTTTCTTGGCTTGTTCGGACAAAGTCTTGAATTCATCTGTGCCTCAATATTGAGACAATGCCTCAAAGACATTTGGCAAAAGCCAAGTTTCACTTGTCTCTAAATCCTGAGCTTTTTTTTAGCCAGCTAGACAATCTGGCACTGGCCCTCCTCTCAAAAGTGATCACAATGAAAATATCGTATTTTTGCTTCCAAGTATACATAGTCTGAAAATAAAGTGAGTAGCATTAGATGATTAATAAATTATACTAAATAATATCAAACTTAACTAAAAATATATATGACTAATTACATACCTTAAACTCATTAAATATGGCATGACATATCCCCTCTGGAATCTCACTCCAAGAGTGATAAGGCTCCGTAAAAAGCCTCCTAACACTCTCATGTAAAGCCATAGAAGCATCATTTGAGGGATTTCACCTACAAAACACATAATAAACATGTGAATTCATGAATAATTAATGTAGAAAAAATTAATTAATTAATATTTAACTAAATAAACTTATGATAATCCATTAGGTTCAATCATCACTCTATCAGACCTGACCCTCTCTCCAGCTGCTAGCTCAAGCGGATCCTCCTCCTCATCGAGTGTAGCAACAACTGAAAGTGAGGGTTTAGGTGATACTCTCAAATGTATATAACGTTGATTCAAATGATGGAGTACCATCCATAACATCAAACTCAGAACTGAAATCTCTAAGTCTACTCAAACTTGATAGGTTGGGGGATATAGCGGTGGTAGATGAGGTATAAGATGATATTCTATTAGATGATAAGGGTTGTGCATGAGGAATGATGTTTGTAGGTAGGTAAGTGTGCCACAATAGAGGTAAGGATTGGGAAAAAGAAGAAACTCCACGTGGCCAACAGTATGCACTATGATACTCTAAGGGATCCCTAGTTCCAAATGAGATATAAGAAATGTGTGTAGAAAAGTGTTGCTCTAGCTCAGATGGGACCTATCCTGGAATATCCTTAGGATCTATAGGCCTCCTACTCTTGTTCTTCCTACTCTTACTAGAATGATTAATCCTAAGATGATAGGATTTATCACCATCACCACCCGATGATAGCTGCATGGAAATTTACATTACAATATATAAAATTATAAGTATTGAATACAATTAGTGCTAGCAAAATAAACTTACATACTAGCTATAGTATATATTCTCTGACTCTTTCTCCTCGCTTGTTTTATTTCCATTATTATCTCATTCTTCCTCCTCGGGTTTCATTGTTATCATCTCATTCATCCTCTCAAAATGATTCATTTTTCTCATTTATTTATTTCTCAACATTTGTCATTATCTCATCATCATAAATTTCCTTTTAATATGCATTAATGATGTTTTAAAGTGATTTCTAATTCAACATCAACTTGTTGTTGAACAATTGCAATATCATTTTAGTACGTCACATCTAACACATTCCCAATACAATCTTTCCCACATGCTTAGTCTTTATAACAACTCACCAATCGACCTTACCTCTATGCAACAAATATGGAATGTTATACACTTGCTTAGCATTTTGTGTAATGATAAAAGGATCATAAATTTCATATTTTCTTGTGTGCTTAACTTCAATTATATTATATTGTTGATTCATTCTTGTGCATCTATGTGATGGGTCAAACAGCGTTCACTGAAACAATATTATTTTTTTAGACCAACATGAATATCTTACTTCAATAATCTCATCAATGACACCACAATATCAAGAGTTTGGCCATTACCATTGATATCACCTTGAACGCGTACACTGCTACTATTAGTTTTCTTATACCTAGAAGCTTCTTCAATTTGGAACATGAAATCATTCATACAACACTTATTTATTTCTAAATTTGAGATTCAGGTCCAAGTGCAACTTCTGTCACCAATTGCAGATGTTCAACATTTGTGTGTTCATCATAAACCTACATATTGTTATTCAAAAATATACATTTTTTAAATGAATATATATACTTATTAGTTCAATATAACCTTTCAGGCTTAAATATTCTTTTAGCCATTTGAAAAGACTCGTATATATAACTTCATGTCATGTCCCGAGACTATTCACTAGACGTGATACAGTGCTAAGATCCACAAGTGACCCCAAGCTAATCTCATGACCTGACACTAAGATTTGCATAAAACCAAAGAAAAACTGGAAAGTAAGCACAAAAGCTAAATCTGAAATGTCTAAATAAAGCTCATAATACTGAGATAGACTAACATCTAAAAGATGTGATATAAGCGGAATCTATATCTAAATATCTAAAATCCTCTACTAATATGAGTTTCTAGGACAAACCCCTTGCTAACTCCAATTATCTGAAATTGAAAGTGCAATACTACGAATCAAAGATAAAGGGTTCATTCTTGGGTAATGAGGACGCACCAAAAGCTGCTGCAACGCTGACTGGATCTGTTATAATTGTGGGCTAGATATTGAGCGTCAGAACATATATTATCAAACAATATATGCATATAGTATGTCGTCGACACTTTGAATGTATATCGTATGGGGAATATTCATAATAAACGTGATATCTAAGCATATTGAATTTGTAAAATATGTTGATGCAATGACCAAGTAAAATAACATGAAGCTGAGATATATTGATCTCAAATGCATATGTAAAAGATCATGCAATAACTGAAAACTTTATTTTGGAAAATACTAAAATTGACATAAATCATGTGAGCTACTACATGAAATTCAGTGTACTTCCCCATAACGAAAAGAAAGTGTCCAATACTTGCCATCGTAAGGGACCTGATAACTGAGCTAAGGTGGATCCACTAGCTAATGTCTATCTATGACAAATACTATGGGTGACACATGTTGACACCCAATTTTGACCCTATGCAATTCGAGTTAACTATCGAACTTCTTCAATTTCAAACAATTTGAAATAACAGTCTTTGAAAAATCCTAAAAAATATATATTTTAAAATCTCTTTCTATTTAGTTTTGGTTAGTATTTTTCAGAAATAATTATATAATTTTACATGTTGTTTATATAATTTTCATCTTTTATATAAATATTTAATAAATAGCCTAAAAATAATGTTTATCATAATTACTCATTTATTTCTTTGTATTAGTGAATTTTATAATTTTGTATAATTAGTTCTCTATTTTAAGTAATGAATAAGTCTTGATAATTATTTTGTCTTGTTTAAATTAAGAAGCTCAAATAATTAATCGATAATTATTCATCTTATTTTAATTTTGACCGAATTAGTTATTTGATTCAACTTTGTCATATACAAATCTAATTTGATTAGAATAGAAACTAAATGGTCAAATTTTAAATATAATGGGCCATCCTTTTAATTCTTGCACATCTTCAAATATTCATATAATTGCATATTCTCCCACGTTCCTTTCTTTTTATTCTTTTCCAACCAAAGACACACCCCTCTCCCTTTCTTTCTCCAAAGCGCAAAAGTCAATACCAAGAACCCTAATTTCTTCACCATTGAAAGTGCCTACCTGTAAATTTCAAAGATTGTAGACTTTGGGTTAGATTTGTTGACTTTGGCTTAGATAAAATCTCATCCGAATCGGAAGACATCACATCGAATCTGGATTTTTGGGGGCATGTTCTTCTCTTACTCATTTCTCCTCCATTATTTTCAATCAATCCCTCATCTCCCGCTCAAACGACTATTTGAATTCAAGCCTTTATTTTTCCTATAAATACATGGTATTGATGCCATTTGGAGAGGAGGGACCCCAAAAAAAAAAATCACATAAAAAATCCCCAAGGGTTCATCATCTAAAAGAGAGCAACTTTCAGTTTTTATCTTGAAATTCAAAGTTTTTTTTGCACTCTGGAGCTCATCGGAAACGGGTAACAGTGGTGAAAATTCCTCGTGGTCAAGCTCGTCGTCTTGGTTTGCTGCTTCGAAGAAGGTATTAAGGTATTATCTTTTCCGTTCTTTATTTTTTATTTCTTTATTTTTTAGTTTAATCCTAATGATGATTTCTAGTCCTAGTTTTCTCCACTAAGAGCTAAAATTCACTATGCAGTAAGATTAGTACATAGTGTTATAATCATGTTTAGCACTTGAGCTCTTCCAGTAACTTTGAACATGTTGAATAAGATATTGTTTTAGCTTATAGGTTTAAGCTTATGTATCTAAGAAGTTGTCAAGTTTGTTTGAATCCCAATGACACTAAATGTCTCTCATAATTATTTAATATGCCATTTTCTTTCATTAGAGTTAAGTCGGCATTTTGGTTGGTAGACTAGTATCATTTCAATGCTCATATCTAGTATTGTTTGCTGCTTATGTGCAATTTGGTATAGTTTGGGTATGATACAATGCAAGAATAGTGAAGTCTTTTTTAAAAAATATATATATTGGTTGTTTATCGTCGCAATAGCTTGCATAATGATAGTATTTTTATTTATTTTTCCTCACTGTTTTGGCCAATTTTTATCTCCTGGACATATCTTGTTGGTTTAGGTTTGTTTCAACACTAGTAATGGTCATTAGTCTTACTATTGGTACTTTATCACTTCATGTTAGTGAAATTAATTTTAATTGTTAGTATTCATGTTTTCTTTAGAATTACTAGTTGCTTATTTTGCTAAGAATGCATGTGTATTATTATAAATAATTCGGGCGTGTTTATTTATTATCAAATGAGAAGATTGTTGTTACATCCAAATAAAATTGTTTAATGTTGGTAAAGTCTTATCTTGATCTGTCATTAACTTTTATCTCCTTTTGTGCATGAACCTCCTCGTCCGAGTTCATTTTGAACTCCATTCGAGTCCGTTTTGGACTCCCTCTTTGCATATCCTCGGGTTTAAGTTCGAGCTTGCCTCGTCGATCCAACAAAGTTGAAAGGGAAGCAAATATGCAGCTTTCGGAAGAAAAAATGCAGGGAAAGGGCTGAATACATGTTGATATACATTGATATATGCCGAGTGTATACAGTGAATATACACAGTAAAAGGGGGCTAAACTCATGAATTTAAGAATTGGGCCAAAGCCCAAAATGATTCAACAGTATCAGCAGCCTGGAAAGGCTAACATGGGCCCAAGTCCATTACCTCTTTACTTATTTGATTGCATTTATTTATTTGTTTGATTTGTTTAACTCTAACCCTTTTATTTAATTTGGTTTAACTTAATTAAATCCCCAAAAGACGGACCATATTCTTTATGTTAGTTTATTTAATATAAATCATTTTTTATCAACTCTTATACTTTTTATTAAATATATTAAGACCGAACCTTTTTACTTATTTTTCCATTAATTTAAAATGGTTTTCTAAAATGATTCATATAATTTCTAATTAATTTAGTTAAAATCCTAATCACTTGTATTTAAATTCAGATACTTTAATTAAGGTTTCCCTTTCCAAAAATAAAAAATGTTCATTATTTAACTATTTTCTCAAAGTTAATTGAATATTGTAAATTATTTTTTTAATCATTTTCCTAAAAATATTCAAAATATATTTAATCTAAGTCGTAAGATAACCGCATGTTAGCGGATACTTCAAATGCTTTAAAAACCTTCTTGAAGTGTAAATGAGAACCTCTTACCCATTTTCTCTAAATTTATAAAGGTTTATTTGTTAAAATCTTTTTAAATTAAGTTCTCTTCATTTCTTTAAAAAATTAAGTGGCGACTCTTCTCTAAGTATTTTTCTCAAATTGTTTTATACTTAGAACATTTCAAAAAGTGATTTTTCTAAAGGTTAGTAAAATTACGGCATAACAACACATAGTTTTGGGACTTAGAGATTGCTAATAAAGGTCCATGGACGCTGACTAAAAACATTCATCCCTAAAGTCTGTTTGGCGCTAAGTATTACTCCCAACGAAAACATGCATAATCTAGAAACAATGATAATCTGATAATAGTGATAACTGATACATACTGAGTAGCTCATAAATCATGATAACTAAAACTATACTAAGAGATACTTTATATGAAAGCATTTTATGTCATGGTATCTAAAAATAATCTGGAATATACTTTATCTCGAAGAATCTAAATCATGAAAATTTGAGATATGCACCTGAATTAATCTAATTCCGAGTCATGAAAATACTTGAATGTTATGGGTTCATGAAATTATCATTGAAAACATGAAATTATGATTGAAATCGTGATATCCATGGGTAAAACATGCATTTAGGACTGATCATGAAGAAAACTAATTAACAATGAAAACCCATGAAGATCATAGAAAGTTATAGCTTGTAGGAATCATAAACTTGAAAATTGAGGTTTTCTTGGGACTCAATGGGTGAAGGGATACCCATTGATGAAATTACACATACCTAGAGTAAAATCCTTGGCTTGATTCATGGAATGAGGACTTGAAGCTTAGAACCCTAGTTCTTGCTCGAGAAAAGACTTGAAAGTAAAGAAATTGATTTTGGGGAAGTTATGAGTGTAAGGGAGGGTTTAGGCTAACAAGAGTCCTCTAATCCCACTTAGAATAAGTCAAAACAACATAGTATAGGAATTTAAAAAAAAGTGAAAAGAGACCAAAATAACTCTAACTTAAAAACTAAAGGAGGCATTTCACGGAAGCCTTCCATGGACCGTATAATCCTCCACGATCCATACAAGTGCCCGTAAAACACAAGATTTTTGAGTTCTGAGGGCTTGGTTCACGGATCAGTATATGGCCCTCCAATCTTTCATGGTCTATAAACAAGTCCGTGAAACTCTCTTCCAAATTTCCCAATTTTTGAGCTTTGGTCTACATATCCCCTCAAGGCCCCTGGTTTATTTCGCGGTCCGTGAAAGGGCCATAGTCCGTACAAACTCTTTTATGTTGATGTTAGTTTTTCTAATCATTACAAGGTCTGATTTGGGCTTATGAACTTTTGGGGTGTTATATTGTCACAACCCAGACCATTGTGAGTGGCATCCACACTAACCCTCTGGTGGAAAAACTATTACTACAACCCAAACTAATAAACTCAACCAAAATTCTAAGGCATTTAAAGATACAGAAGCAAGTTTAAATACTAAGAAAATAAATAGGGAGCTCTCATAAACTCCAAACAAAAGTCTAACAACCAAAACAAATGCAGAATAATACCTAGAACCTGAAAGTCAATGTACCAAAACATCTAAACCTCAACCAGTCTAAGAAAATGGGTACATCCCAATTAAACATAAGAAGTCCTAAGTACTAGTCTAAGACCGCTATGTGGACATAGTCGAAAAGAGAACTCATGGAAGCCCGAAAGAACTAGCTCACCCTTGAATTCGATGATGATCACAGATCTTCTAAACGAGGTCTGTCAGTAGCCGCTTGAAGATGCCCTGTACTCAACAATGAAAGAGCAAGTGTAGTATCAATACACAACCACAGTGTACTGGTAGGATCACACGGCTATCCCACTATGTGCAACATACATAAGCCATTACAACATAATAATAACATGCATGCACCAAACATATACAATATCAATATCATTTACGAACAACGTACAATTTCACAATTCTCAAGATATACAATTATGTCAAGTAATGGTCCTCTCATGGAACCCACACACAAACTATTAGTGTACCGGTATGTGGTACCCGTTCCAAGTTAGTGTGTTAGATCATGACACCCGTTCCAATGTTTATGCCGGTACGTGGCAACCGATCCCAGTTAGTATGTCGGAACGCAATACCCGATCTATTCAACAAGCCACAATCATATGTATATTCTCATAATCATATAATCAAGTAATGATTCATGGCATTCAATTATCCTTATTTACAATTAGTGTGATCAATAATGCAACAATCACATACATATATGCATCATAATGAAGCAAAAACAAACATATATCACACAACATGAAATTACAACCATCACGTACCTCAAACAAAGCTTGAATCCCCTAAGGAACTTGATTCTTCCCTCTCAGGATTCTTTCCGTTTGTTCTTGGTCTACAAATAATCATAATAACACAGAAATCAATAAACGATGTCTAATTACCCGGATTAAAGCCAACACTATCAACCCTAAATCAAACCCTTGATCCCCATACCCAGATTAGGATTTTCCCATCATCCAAACAGTTCCAAAACCCTTCCACAATAATAATCACCCAAGAACCTAAGTTCTACAGATCGAAAAACGGATACGGGGAGTGAACACCTTACCTTTAGCCTCAAGAATGGTGGAAAACTGTCAAGAAAACACTTGGGGTCGTTCCTTAGCTCTTAAAGTTGAAAAGTGCAGAATAAAATGTTTTTGGGGTTTATTTCCGACATATGTCGCATCTCTCCCGCCATGGCAGTACTCACTCCGCTATAGAATCCCTGCCCTAGCGGCACAAAATCCCTCCATAGCGGTTTTCATGGAACAGAGAGCTAAATAAAGAATTTCCAAACCCCCATTTCACAACATACCTTCGTCCCATGACACTCAGAAACTATCCTCTCACGCTACGATCGATTTCGGGAGTTCTACTTGCCCGAATTCAATTCCATAAAGTCGTACGGGTTTCTTAGCGTCTTAGCTATCTACTAATATGATCAAATTCATAATTAGATCTCCCAATTGTTACCAGATTTCCCTAGACTTCACTAACTATGATTTCATCCAAATCTGGACTAGGTTGGGAAATTTCAAGTTACTACCAAAAAGTTTTTCGGCCCAAAATATTTCCCCGTTGGCTTTTCTATAAAGACGGAAACAGGTCATTACAATAGATACCAATTTATCCATCACTCGTCCCCGAGTGACAAACTAGGAAAAATAGGCTAAAGCAAGAGTGGAGTAGTACCTGAATCGCCGAACAACTGGGGATACTTGTCTCGCATGTCTTTCTTGGTTTCCCAAGTAGCTTCCTCAACCAGACGATGTTTCCATTAAACTTTCACGAACTTAATAGCTTTGATCCTCAGCTTCCGGACATCACGATCAATAATTGAAATCGTTTCCTCCTTATACTAAAGGTCTTTGTCTAACACCACTGAGTCTCATTTTATGATGTAATTTCCATCGCCATGATATCTCCTCAACACGGACACATGAAATACCATAAGAACTCCCGATAGGTTAAGAGGTAAAGCCAATCTATAAGCCACTGGCCCTACACATTAAAGAACCTCAAAGGGACCAATGTATCGCGGACTTAGCTTGCCCTTCTTGCCAAATCTCATCACCCTTTTCATGGGTGATACCTTAAGAAGAACTTTCTCACTAGTTTGAAATGTCATGTCTCTTACCTTATGGTCAACATACCTCTTTTGTCTACTCTAGGCCATTAAAAGCTTAGCTTGGATGCTCCTCACCTTATCTTGAGCATCCTTCACTAAATCAACCCCCAATGGTTTCACATCTCCAGCCTCGAACCATTCTATGGGTGATCTACATCCCCTCCCATAAAGTGCCTCAAATAGTGCTATATCTATGCTGGAGTGATAACTATATTGTAGGAGAGCTCACACAACTGTAGGAACTTATCCCAATTCCCTCCAAAATCAATCACACATGCCCTCAATATGTCTTGTAACACTTGAATAGTCCTTTCTGATTGTCTGTCTGTCTGCGGATGGAAAGTTGTATTAAAAGTGAGTTGTGTACCCAATTCCTTATGTAATTTCCTCCAAAACTTAGAGGTGAATTGTGTACCACGGTCTGAGATGATAGAAAGGGACACCCCATGCAGCCTCACTATCTCCTTCACATAAACCTTAGCCAATTGTTGAGCATTATAATCTATTATGACCGAAATAAAATGGGCTGACTTAGTCAATCTGTCAACCACTACCCAAATAGAATCAAACTTCCCCAAAGTCTTGGGAAGAACCAAACAAAAAATCCATGGCTATCCTTTCCCACTTCTATTCAGGAATTGGAATTCTCTGAAGCAAACTTGTAGGCCTTTGATGTTCATACTTTACTTGTTGGCAATTTTGACACTTATCCATAAACTCCGCTATGTCTTTCTTCATGCCAGACCACTAATAAATTTGCTTCAAATCTCGATATATCTTGGTCACACCCGAATGAATGGAATATGGTGAACCATGGGACTCTATCAACAATTTCTGAATCAAGTCATCAACTCGAGGAACACAAATCCTTCCTTTAAAACTAAGCACACCTTCCGCATCAAGAGTGGTCTCTTGTGCCTTACCAATCACAGTCTTCTTCTTAAGCTTGTTCAAATTTTTATCCTCGAACTATTTGGCCTTGATCTCCTTAATGAATGTGGCCCTAATCTCAATGTTAGCTAACACCCCACATTTTTCTAAGATGCCCAACTGCATGAATTTAGACTCCAAGGTCTGGATTTCCTTAGCCAAAGGTCGCTTAGTTGCATTCAAACAAGCCAAACTACCTATACTCATCGCTTTTCAACTTAGTGCGTCCGCCACTACATTAGCCTTACCCGGATGATATTGGATGGTCACATCATAATCCTTGAGTAACTCTATCCACCTTCGCTGTCTCAAATTCAGATCCTTTTGAGTAAATATATGTTGTAGACTGTGATGATCAGTAACCTCACACTTTACACCATAAAGATAATGCCGCCAGATCTTAAGAGCAAATACTACCGCTGCCAACTCCAAATTATGCATTGGATAATTCCTCTCATGCACCTTCAACTGTCACAATGCATAGGCTATGACATTCTTATCCTGCATCAACACCGTACCCACACCAGAATGTCAAGCATCACAATAAACTATACAATCTTTACCTTCCACCGATAGTGCTAGAATATGTGTTGTTGTTAGGAGAGTCTTGACCTTTTGAAAGCTCACGTCACATTTTTCAGTCTATTCAAAAGGTACCTCCGTTTTGGTCAAATTTGTCAGATGTGTGGCAATAGCAGCAAAGTTTTTCACAAACCAACGATAGTAGCTAGCGAGCCCCATAAAACTCTTAACTTTCGTCACAGAGCTAGGCCGAACCCAATTCTCAACCGCCTCAATCTTTTGGGGATCTACCATTACCCCTTCCTTTGAAACTACATGCCCCAAAAAGGCAACCGAAGTCAACCAAAATTTTCACTTAGAGAATTTTGCATACAACCTTTGTTTCCCAAGAACACCCAGAACAATACAAAGATGGTCGGCATGCTCTTCCTCACTTTTCGAATGGACAAAAATATCATCAATAAATACTATAACAAACGAATCAAGAAATGGTTTGAACACACCATTCATCAAACTCATGAAAGCTGCAGACGCATTTGTTAACCCAAACGACATAACTAGAAACTCATAGTGTCCATAGCAGGTTCTAAACCTCGTCTTGGGCACATCCTCAGGCCTAATTTTTAACTTATGGTAACCAAACCTTAGATCAATCTTCGAGAAAACTGATGCACCTTGCAATTGGTCAAAAAAATTATCTATTCGAGGCAATGGATACTTGTTTCAAGTGGTGACCCTATTCAATTGCTGGTAATCTGTACACATCCTCATACTACTATCCTTTTTCTTAACAAACAAGACTGGGCACCCCACGAGGAAGCACTAGGACGAATAAATCCTTTATCAAGAAGTTCTTAGATTTGAGCCTTAAGCTCCCTTAATTCTGTTGGAGCCATGCGATATAGAGGGATAGAAATGGGGCGGGTGCCAGGTTCTAAATCAATACAAAAATTTATATCTCTGTCCGGAGGCATACCAGGCAAATCAGTAGGAAACACTTCTCTAAATTCTGACACCACGGGAGTAGACTCAATAGACGGAGACTCAACCTCATCATCCTTAATATGAGCCAAATAAGCGAAACAACCTTGCCCTACAAGTTTTCTAGCCCGAATGAAGGATATGATCTTAGCATGCTTAGGCTTGTACACCCCTTCCCACTCCAACTTTTCCCCTCCTGGAATTTCTAGAGTTATAGGCTTGGTATTACAATTAAACACAACATAATAGGGGGACAACCAAGTCATGCCTAAGATTATATCAAAATCAATCATATCCAAAATCAATCCAAGTCTGAAGACCCATAAATAAAATATGATAAGCACGACAAACATGGGTGACTATGACAGACTCTCCAACTGGGGTAGAAACATGAATGAGGGCATCAAGTATATCATAAATCATAGCAAAATCTGAGGAAAATCGCACGGACACATAAGAATAAGTAGAATCCGGATCAAATAACATATTAGCCATTCGGTCACATACAAGAATAGTACCTATGATCACTGCGTCAGACGCCTCTGCCTCGGTCTTACCCAGAAAGACATAACATTGAGCCCTGTCATCATGACAGGCGACTTCCCTGCCTGGCTGCACTGTACCCCTGCCTGCATTACCATTTCCTCTACCTCCACGGCCTCGCTGATTTCCTTTTTTCCCACCTTGTGGACGCCCTCGACCATTATTACCATTTCCCGCGGGTACCACTGCTCTAGTCTGCGGCTGCGCGGAATCCATTATGTGCAGGTGGGGAGAATCTCTCCTCATATGCCCAGGTTCTCCATAGTTATAGCAAGTACGATCAAAAGATGACCTACTACCCGCTGAAGGTACGACTCCCTGGCTATCCTGAATTAAATTATGAGGTGGAGTTCCGGAGTAATTACCTGTAGAAGCGGGCATATCGGATTGAATTGGTCGGGCTGCAAGTGTCGGCCTCTCTGAACCTCTGGAGTAAGAACTCTGAAAGTTGCCTAAATTCTTGGTTTTCTTAGCCAATGCCTTAGCCTGACCGTCTCGCCTCATCCCCTCCACTTTCTTCACAAAATTCATTACCCCATTAAAGCTTTTTCCTATAGAGGTCATACAGACAAATAATACATGCAATTCAGAATTTAGTCCCTTAACAAATACGCGGATCCTTTCTTCCTCAGTAGTCACCAATTGCGTAGCATATCTAGACAAAGCATGAAACTTGGCCTCATAAGCAGCCACAATCATACCACCTTGCTCCAAAGCCATGAACTCATCCTTTTTACGATTTCTCAAAGTTTGAGGCACATACTTCTCCAAGAACAGAGCATGAAACTGGGTCCAAGTAAGTGGGGGTAAAACTGAAGATCTGCATTCCACATAAGCTCTCTACTACTGCTTAGCCTCACCCTGAAGTTGAAAGGTCATAAACTCCACGCCATGTTGGTGGACAATTCCCAACTTCTGACGCCTCTCGTAGAAATCTAGGATGAACTCATATGCATCCTCACTCTTGGAACCATGGAAGACATGCGGTTTCAACTTCAAGAAGTTAATCAACATATCATGCTCATTACCAGTCATAACAGGACCCAACAAAGGATGGAAGAAAACATCATTACCTACAGTTCCACTCACCTTGGGGACAGTGATAGCAATAGGGGGATTGGCGGGAGTTGCTTGAACAGAGGGAAGCACTCCAGGACCAACCAATCCTTTCAAGAATGACATAATCTCTTAAGCTAAGATTCTCCTTATCATCAACCTCAACATTCTCCTCTATCTCTTCATGATGCGTAGGAAGGGCCTCATTTCTGGGAGCATCTCAAAGCGATGCTCCATCCCTAGTAGGTGTCACCCTTCCTCGGCCTCTACCCCTAGCTCTTCCTCTACCCCTGCCTCGACCGCGACCTCTTGATGTGGATTCCTCAGCTAGCGCGTTGACCGGAACTATGGGTCAGACGTCGTTGAATCTAGTGTTAACCATTTGCAGACAGAAGAGTGAAGGAGATTAGATACCAATTCGAATCACCAGATACAAATTGGAATCAAGTTATAGCACGAAAGGAGACACTAGAAAAACAGAGAGGTTTCCTAAAGTCCTATAGCCTCTCGAAGAAAATTACAGATGTCTCCGTACCATTTCGCAAGACTCTACTAGATTCGTTTTGGTACATCGAGATCAACGAACCAAGGATCTAATACCAATTTTGTCACGACCCAGACCGTCGTGAGTGGCACCCACACTAACCCTCCGGTGGGAGAACCATTACAACGACCCAAACTAATAAACTCAACCAAAATTCTAAGGCATTTAAAGATACAGAAGCAGGTTTAAATGCTAAGGAAAGAAATAGGGAGTTCCCATATGCTCCAAACAAAAGTCTAACAACCAAAACAAATGCGGAATAATACCTAGAACCTGAATGTCAATGTACCAAAACATCTAAAGCTCAACCAGTCTAAGAAAATGGGTACAACCCAATTAAACATAAGAAATCCTAAGTACTAGTTTAAGCCCAAAATATGGACATAGATGAAAAGAGAACTCATGGCAGCCCGGAAGAACTGGCTCACCCTTGAATTTGATGACGATCACTGATCTTCTAAACGAGGTTTGTCAGTAGCCGCTTGAAGATGTCATGTACTCAACAATGAAATAGCAAGTGTAGTATCACTACACAATCACAATGTACTGGCAGGATCACACAACTATCCCACAAAGTGCAACAAACATACACAATTACAACATAATAATAACATGCATACACCGAACACATACAATATCGACATCATTTATGAACAACATACAATTTCATAATTCTCAAGATATACAGTTATGTCAAGTCAATGGTCCTCTCATGGAACCCACACTCAAACTGTTAGTGTACCGGTACGTGGTACCCGTTCCAAGTTAGTGTGTCGAATCGTGACACCTGTTCTAATGTTTATGCCGATAAGTGGCAACCGATCTCAGTTAGTGTGTCGGAACGCAACACCCGATCTATTCATGTATATTCTCATAATCATACAATCAAGTCATGATTCATGGCATTCAATTATCCTCATTTACAATTAGTGTGATCAATAATGCAACATTCACATACATACAAGCATCATAATGAAGCAAAAACAAACATATTTCACACAACATGAAATTACAACCATTACCTACCTCAAACAAACCTTGAATCCCCTAAGAAACTTGATTCTTCCCTCTTCAAATTCTTTCTGCATGTTCATGGTTTACAAACAATCATAATAACACGGGAATCAATAAACGATGTCTAATTACCCAAATTAAAGCCAACACTATCAACCCTAAAACAAACCCTTGATCCCAATACCCAGATTAGGTCTTTTCCCACCATCCAAATAGTTCCAAAACCCTTCCCCACTAATAATCACCCAAGAAACTAAGTTCTACGGATCGAAAAATGGATTCAGGGAGTGAAAATCTTACCTTTAGCCTCAAGAATGGTGGAAAACTGTCAAGAAAACACTTGGGGTCGTTCCTTAGCTCTTAAAGTCGAAAAGTGTAGAATAAAATATTTTTGGGGTTCATTTTCGACTTAAGTTGCGTCTGTCCTGCCACAGGGGTACTCACCCCGCTACAGTGGCCCCGCCCTGGTGGCATAAAATCCCGGTATAACGTCTTGCATGGAACAGAGAGCTAAATAAAGAATTTCCAAACCCCCATTTCACAACACACCTTCTTCCCATGACACTCAGAAACTACCCTTTCACGGTTAGATCGATTTTGGGAGTTCTACTCGCCCGAATTCAATTCTGTAAAGTCGTACGGGTTCCTTTGCGTCTTGCTATCTACTCATATGATCAAATTCATAATTAGATTCCCAATTGTTACCAGATTTCCCTAGACCTCACTGACTCCGATTTCGTCCAAATCTGGACTAGGTTGGGAAACTTCAAGTTACTACCAAAAAGTTTTTTGGCCCAAATTTTTTCCTGTTGGCTTTTCTATAACGACGGAAACCGGTCGTTACATATACTTCATTACCCAATGTACTTACGAAGAAGCAGATAATTGTACATTGAGATATTTTGTTAGTTAATAAATACTTAGTATGTAATTTGATAATCTACTTTAACACTTACTTAAGATATGGTTGAATTTTGAGATAATTAAGCAAAATATATGTCAGAGTTGATTGTCTTTCAATTTTAGTGAAACCTCACCTTTCACGTTTTTTAGATCCTCAACCATTTTGATTAAAAATGGATTTTGATGGAAACATGGATCATTATCACCTTCACAGTTGCGATTGAGCTTGTTTATCTTACATGACACTTCATTCCCAAAGTAATAAGAATAAAAATGACGAAATTTCACTCGCAATATGATCTTAAACAACCGATCCTTCAATCTTTCCCCTTTGCTTAATAGTTTGTTTGCAACTATCAATTTTTCTATATGGATAATTCCATATATAGCTAGTAATTATATAAGAAAATAACTTAATAAATAATATAAAAACGTTAGCTCTCAAAGGGATACATCCACCGCTTTTGAACTGGACCTCCAAGGTGGGCCTCTTGTACAAGGTGAATTGGAAGATGCTCTATCAAATAAAAAAAAATCACATGAAAAGATCTTCTCCAACTTATAAGTAGTAATAACAAGAATATTTTCCTCCTTCCTAGCTAAACTACTCTCCAACAACTTTCGTGAACACAACTCTTTAAATGATATCTTTTTATTTTTTGAAATTTGAGTTTTAAATAAAAATGTCATGTCACCAAATTTTATTGACTACTTGATGATGCTAATTATATATCGACAATCTTTTAGTACATACAAAATTTTCCACAAAATGAGCAAGTTGAATTTTCTTTGAAATTATTGATGAGAGGTCATATTTAATGAGGGGTCTTTGGAAAGGTCAAAGACTATGAGGAGAGAAATTGTCTGAAGATTTAATGGATTTGACCTCATTTTCTTTGAACTTATTAATGAGGGGTCGTACTTAAAATTTTAGGAAGTTATCGCAAAACAAGTTTTACGGATCTAAGATTTAGATCTGTAAAACTTGTTTTAAAAAATAAAAAATGTAAAGAAAAAGAGAAGCTGAGAAATTATTAATCTTTAAATGTAAAAATATAATAATTAAATTAAAAGAAATTAATATTTCTAAAAAGGAACTGATAGTGTAATTTTGTTGTCCACTGTCAGTGGAGAGAAGTTAATCTCGAGCGCGGATTAATTATACAAAAAAGACATTTTATTAATCAAGATAATGTAGTCAAAGTTCCAACATCTAAATAATTCATTTTGTACTGATACTATTTTATATATTTTTTAGTATTATAATGATATACATGAATTGACTATATAGGATATTTCGGTATGATATTCAGTATTTTTTTTAAAAGTATCAAGTACAATTTGTTGTTAAAATACATACAAAATACTAAAATACTGAAATAGCGGTGGTATTCTGGGCCTCCTAATAACTCACCTGAGTTATGCCTAATTTTTACTTTACCTCTTTCTTATACCTTGTTAACAACTATGAGTTGTAGTAAAGTACGAACATGGTGTGTTACGTGGGAAACACCGATTCTCAAATAGCTCTTGCCTATTTGCTTGAATTCTACCTTTAGTTTATTATGTTAGTGATTATGTAAGTGTGTAATCTTCTTCTATGAAAGAGTAGTTTATTTATACACGCAAGTCATCAGAATATAGTTGTTCACAAACACATTGTGAACTACAACTTTTTTTTATCGCAGTGTTTGAGATGAAGGTTGCTTCTTCATATCTACACATCCTGGTTAACTTATCCTATTAGAGTCCACCTTTAATAATCTTCCAACTTCTTTGACTTTAGTGCAAGTTCCCATGTTTTGGAGCCTTTGAAACTTGAACGTTTGACTTCTATCAAAAGTTCAAAAAGATAGCCTCAAAATGCAATTTTGACGGTTCCATAAGAGCCGAAAGGGCCATTTTGGGATAGGTGATTGTTGGTCCGGCCCTTAAGACTTTCGATGTGAGTTTATGTCGTTAAGAGTTTTAACTTTGAAAGCTTTGGTCAAGAGTTGACTTCGGTCAATGTTCTTGGTAATCATGCTCGGATGAGAATTCCGTCAGCACAGTTAGCTCTAGAATGTCGAGTTTGGTCAAGAATGACATTTTGTGCGGTTCTCGAGGTTTCTAATTTTGAATCCTCTTGTAGATTTTAGCTTTAAAAGGAAGTTGGGTGTGGGACCCACTTTTCATTGAGAGAACATCATACGAAAGTTTTGATGGTTTCATTTAGGGGTGTTCGTGGTTTGGTTTTGATCGGTTATTGGTTAAAACCAAAACCAAACCAATCTAGTCGGTTATCTAAAACCAAACCAAAAAAATAACCGTCGGTTTGGTTATTGACGGTTAGGTTCGATTTGGTTCAGTTTTTTCAGTTTGAAAGTAATAAATTTTTGAGGACATACGTTGTGAAAAAGGTGGACAAATTTATTTTGTCAGAAATTTAGGCCAAGGGGGAGATTTGTTGGGTTTTATTTGCCCTGATTTCTTACCATAAATATGTTTTTTCTTTTAGGAAAAGGTTTAATATTTTGGCTAGTCCTTTTCTTGTAGGAAAGGTTTTAGGGCTCTATAAATATAAGTTTGTTCATTCTAACTTAATCATCATTCACAATGTAGTCTTAAGGACTTTGAGAGTTTTGGTTAGGGGAAGAATTTGTGGGACACAAGCTTGATACGTTATCACTTGTGTGAACCTCCCATGTATTTTGAGTGAATTGGTTGAGGTTATTTTTCTCTATATTTTGTACTCTCATGTTTATATAGTGGATTGCTCATCTCCTTTGTGGATGTAGGTCGATTAACCGAACCACGTTAAATATTTGTGTTATGGTGTATTTCTCGTTTGTCTTCTTACTCGTGGTCTATCGAAGTTTGCTTTGCTAGCTTCCGCATGACACCTGCTTATTTTCGATCCTAACAAAAAATGGGTAAATCCAATGAATAATATGGATTTTCATATTACTCATATTGTCCATTCCTTCCCATTATGTAGAGAAATACGTACTTGCATTACACAATACTTTTCTCTTTTTCTCCTTTTAGGGAGTGTTTGGCATGAAGGAATATGTTTTCATGTTTCCTAGAAAATATTGAATTTGAAAATGAGTGGTCCTAAGTCGAGATTGAGAGGTCAAAATTTGGGTCTCGAGTCAGGATCGAAAGTTGGATCGCAGATCTGGACATGTTTTGGGTGGTAAGGCTTAAGGAAAGTTTTGAAAATTATTTTTCTGATGTAAGAAAAGTTTTGAAGAAATAAAATCTCTTACTTTATGCATGAAAGTCACATTTTTTTTAAATTAGAGAAAAATAAGCCAACTATATATCGAGAATCTTTTAGTACATAAAAGTTTTTCCAGAAAATAATGAATGGTTAATTTTCCGTTTGAAGGAAGTGTTGAGTTTTAAAGGGTGTGAATGGAAAATGAAGAATTGTGACTTTTATGTAGGATGAACAACAGGAAGGTAAGAATGAGCAAGTACAGTCATTCTCATACTTTGTATTTAGTAAATTTCTTAGGAATCTCATAGTGTAAGAAACAAATTACATCATATCCTACTATTTTCCAATTTACAAAAATCCGTTAAAATTGTTGTCATCTGGATACATCCCATTCTTCCGGATACATCACATTTGATACATTATACAACTAGTTTGTTGAGATTAAAAAGAAAATTAAATGTCAGTTCCCCAAATCATGCAAATCAAATTGATGTCAATCTCTCCCAAATAACAGCTCCAAACAATTCAAATTTCAAATTTACTTCTCTAAAATATCTCCAAATCGTAACAGATTAAAAAAATTAGTCGACAATTTTATATAGTTATGTAGCATATACAAAAGAAACTAGGAATATGATATACACTAATTTATTTTTAAAACAATGTTGCAGAAACTTAACATGTGATACATCAGAACATCTGATACATAACTATGTTATATACATAACAAAATCATGTGTCATATACATAACTATGAATATGATACAAACTGATTTTGTTATAAAACATTAGTGTTTATGTATCAACAATAATATTTGATAGTCTCTACAAATACATAGTCTTCTACTAGTTGAATAGGGCTGAGTGTATGTATCGGTGGTAAAAGATAACGAAATTTGTAATAGTTGTGTATCCAATGCATAACTATGAACATGATACATACTAGTTTGTGTTTCAATAAATAGGGTTATGTATCAAAACTAATATTTGAAAACGATATCTTGCACATGATAAAATTGTAATGTATAATAAAGGTGAAACGAACAAATTATACATTAATTTAAGAATCAAAATTAACTAGATACATTAAAAGATGTGCTGAAAGCAACAAAAAATAAAATAAAAAATCAACAATTTGATCTGCTAAAAGAAAAAAAATGAAGAAGAAATTATTACACACTTTCTCTTTTGCTCTGTATCAACTCTTGTAGCTTTTTTTAACTTTCAACAATGGCATCACCCATGGATCTCGACCCAAAACACCTTACGGAGCACCAACAACTCGACACTTTCCCCCTTTTTTTGCCGTTTTTTCCACAGTCGATTTTAAAGTTAAAGATGCATCCTTCTTCGACTAAATTTGTAGATGAAAAAGCTAAAAAAAAAATTGATACCTGATGAAATTGTGTAGTTAAAGAATGTGTTGTTAGATAACTTTTCCTACTATTTATTGTTGGAATATTATACAGGATTTAATTAAGAAAAATTAAGAGAGTACTAGATGAGAAAATGACTAAAAATTAACGGATTAGATCTATTTTCTTGGAAATTATTGATGAGGGGTCATATTTAAAATTTTAGGAAGTTTTCGCAATTTTTAAAATTAAAATGTAAAAACCTAAAAGTCAATACAGTCGCACTTTGTTTGGAAGGTTGTATTGTATTGCATTGTTTTGTGAGTTTGAATACAATAGTTGATTTGATTGTTACTTAAATTTATTTTATCCTATTGTTTAAATATTCCATTATTAGGTAACGACGAAAAACTTCATTTAGTGTAACAACAAATTTGGTGTGATCGCGTTGTTACCTTAATATTTTCTTTTCATTTTTTTTTACTATTTGATAATCATATTTTATCATTTACCTTACCTTTTCTAGTAGCTTTATATGATATCCCATTTTTCTTGTAGGTTTAATTTAATATTCAAATTGTAGATGTGTGACATTAATTTCATTTGGGTGATCATCGACAAGCTGATAAAATCAGCCCATTTCTTGTCAGTCAGGATCATATTTTTAGCTGAAGATTATGCAATTATTGTATATTAGAGAGATTGTAAGATTGCATGGTGTTCTTGTATTGATTATTTCAGACAAAGGGGTACAATTTACAACACATTTTTGGAGATCTTTCTAGAAAGGTTTGGGGACATAGGTCAATCTTAGTACAACATTTCATCTTCAAACTGATGGCCAAGTTAAACGTACGATCCAGATGCTCAAGGACATGTTACACGCGTGTGTGCTAGGTTTCACAAAAAACAGGATGATCACTTGCCACTTATAGAGTTCACTTATCATAATAATAGCTATCATTCTAGCATTGATATAGCACCATATGAGGCTTTATAGGGGTGAAAATGTTAATTCCCTCTTGATTGGTTTGAGGTTGGAGAGTTAGTGTCGTTTGGACCAGACTTAGTGCAGTAAGCCGTAGAACCGGTTAAGATAATCAGAAAGTGGTTTTTGATAGCTCGGAGCCTTCAGAAATCATATTAGAGTTTGATGCTGATGATTGGGTCTTTCTAAAAGTTTCGCCTAGCGTTATGAGGTTCGGAAGAAAAGGCAAGTTGATCCCTAGGTATAGTGGGTCTTATCGCATCTTGCGACGAATAGGCCGAATTGCCTATGAGATGGAGTTACCTCCAGAGTCAGAGGAAGTACAACTTATCATGTTTCTATGTTATGAAAGTGTATCGAAGAACCAACACGTATAGTTCCAACAACAGATGTTCAAATTTTAGAGGAGCTATCTTATGAAAAAGTCCCTATTGCCATAGTAGACTTCCAAATAAGAAGATTGAGAAATAAGGATATAGCTTCACTAAAAGTTTTGTGGCAGAATCGTAATGTAGAAGAGATGATGTGGGGAGCTGAAGAGGAAATGAAGTCTTGATATCTCCAGCTAATCACTAATTCAGATGATATTCAGAACAGATAGAGAGCAGGCCTGTATTTGAGTGATTGAGGTACGTTACTTGGTATTATATGAGTTCTTGTATTGTTTTATATAATTTCACACATATATTATTGTCATTCGAGGACAAATGTTCCTTAGGGGAGGATGTAACACCCCATAAGTTTGTAACGTTTGAAATAACAAGTTTATGTTCAACAAGCCGAGTTATCATAATTCACGTCAACCATTAAGATGTCAGGAGAATAAAAGTAATTAGATGGTTACACAATGGAATAACTATATAAAGTCACATGATATTCTTAGACGGAAGTTATAGGCCAAAGAGAGCCTTGAAACAAAAATTTCAAGTGTCGGTTTTATTATAAGGAAATTTTGATTTAATATTATTTATGGCCTGAATTGGAATGAGATTATCTCACAATATATAAGGAGTTAGAGGACCTATTATCTATCAAATTAAAGGTTTACGAGTCTAGTTTCCAATGCACTAAACTGTTCGGCAATCCGACATCAAAATAAAGAGTATAATGACCATTTTACTGCAGGTTGTTTGGGAAAAATGGGTCACGGATCCGGATCAGATTTGGCTGCTGTTAAAAGGGGCTTCTTGACTTCAAAAAGAATCATTTTCATATTTTCTCAAGAAATAAACGTTCAGTATCCATTGAAGATAGCTCCAAGATCTTTGAGTAAGAAAACAATCCCTTCTAGCTTGATTCTTCCTTGGCTCAAGTTCGGATAAATGTTCTCCTCGTCGCAAGCTTCATTTTGTGATATATTTTATCATTTTTAATTGTGCTTGAAGTAATTTCATGTGAAATTTGATTGTTAAGTTACTTATACGGTTGAGCTACTTTGAGTTAAGGTATACACCTACTTTGCTTCAAATCTCATTATTGCTTAAAAGTTGGAAATTGATTCCTACGATCCAAGCTTTATTTTGGTGCATTTTCTTAATGTTGCGGAGTTAGGATGATATTGAACCCTTGGGGAAGTTTGTTGTTCTTGATAAATAGAATATTTTTGGTTAAGGTAAGTTTCCTCCAATCACCTCCCTCGTATTTTTAATTTTTTTGTCTTTTTGTCAGCTTTTGAGCCACAAGGCAGCGTTCGAGTGTCGTGGCTCCGGGAAGCCTAGTTAATGTGTTGTTGTGAGCTGTTTTGAAGTGTATATTCATGATATTGAACTTTTGGAGTCATGAGAGATCATAGCTCCACTTCTAGGTGCTGCGTACGGAGGTTATCGATTGAACAGTGTAAAGTGCACCTTGTTATATTACCTCAGGATTTTGCCGCTCTTGTGAGATATTGATAGCCTCGTCACTATAAGAAAAGTGTGAATTACATGGGGATTAGTATGAAAATTTGCAGGAAAATAAGTTTCCTACGGATTTTCATACTAATCCCCAGGAAAATTCCCATGTAGTTCACACTTTTCTTGTAGTGCGTGATGTTGTTATTATCTGCTGGTGATTTTGAGATAACGATTTTGTTTGTTGAGTTAAAAGTGGTCTGGTCGTAATGACGATCTTAACGCCTTATCGATTGGTTGTGGCTCATTTTTGCATCCTTGTTGATTCTCGCGTTATTGCACTACTTTTGGTTAGTCAAGCTTCATAGACACTTTTGAAGCTTCGATTGAAAGGTATTATAAGGTTATAATTCCCCTTCTGGCATGATCCTAATGACCTAAGCCTGTTGTGGACTATACATAATAGTTATATGACTTGTAGTCGTATCCTATTGAGTTGGCTACCACAACATGATATAGTGTCTATCAGTAGGACTCTAAACTTGACTTGATAGGCTAGAAAATCATATTATGATTTTGTTTAATCGCATGCGATCACTTACTATTTTTATGATATTTTTATCCTCTGGATGTCATCTATGAGCTTGTTTTGGCCTCAACAAATACTCACATTGCAGGGTTTTTGAGCCTACCAGTTGATTTATATACCGTGCCTACGGGCTGGGTAGATTGTACCTACGGATCAAATACACCATGCCTACCGGCCGAGGAAACTGTACCTACGGGATAGATAGGTTGTACCTATGGGGCAGCACTTGTATTGTACCTTGGAAGATATGCTTCGAGCTTATGTGTTGGACTTCAGAGGTTAGTGGTACCAGTTTAGGCTTTGGCGGAGTTTGCTTATAATAACAACTACCATTCAAGTATTAAGCTGGCCCAATTTGAGGCATTGTCGATTTCCAATTTGTTGGTTTAAGGATACGAAGCCTAGGCCACGTGGTATGGACTTGCTTCAAGAGGCTTTGGCCGAAGTTTTTGTGATTCAAGATAGGCTACGAAAATCTTAGGATAAGAAAATCTCAGAGAAGGCAGAAGAACTATGTTGACCGTAAGTGCCATCCTTTGAGTTTTGGTGTTGGTGAACATATTTTCCTGTGAGTGTCACCCTTGAAGGGAATGATGAGACTTGGGAGGTAGGGCAAACTTAATCCCAGGTTCATTAGGCCTTTGAGATCTTTCGTGAAGTTTGAAACATTACTAATTATGAGTTGGCTTTGCCTCCTACTTTCTCAATTGTTCATTCGGTTTTCCATATGTCGATGCTTCGCAAATACATTATAGACAGTCTCATCATGTGCTCTAGTATGACTCAGTCTAGTTGGATGATCGTTTGACCTTCGTGGAAGAGCCATTTGCTAATTTTGCCAAGGATGTGTGGAGGTTGGGCTCGAGAGATATACATTGATTTTTTTCAAGGGATTCGAAATTGTAAAGGCTATCAACGAACACAACCTCTTAATTGGAAAGGGTAAGTTACGAATGAACACCACCATTCAAGAAAATTTTAAGTCTTTTTTAATTAAAATAAATAAAGTTAATATGATAGGGATAATTAATATTTAAGTTAGGAGTTTAAAGGAATATTTTTGAACCTAGGGAGATGAAAAAACAAATTTTAATTAAATACATATGATTTTTTACTTATTTTGATTTTATAAGGTATAAATATGTAATGCAATGTATCTCACCTAAACTTCCTTATCTACGATATTATTAAAAAAGTACTTACAATAACAACCAACTGATCCACTATATTAGTTACTAAGAGTCATTGACCGCTACCTACCATAATCATAGATAAATTGGGAGAGGATTCCATTAAGACCTGCAACAATCTTTCTACTCACATCTGGACAAAATTATGATCACTTCCACCCTCCAGCAATATTTGCACTGAGATCCACTTGCGTGCCCAAGAAATCATAGCGTGAAATGATGGATGTCCACCTACCAAGGCATGATATGAAATAGCAGACTGCTGTTTGACCTCTATAACTTGTATATCTTTGGCTAAGAGGTTATCGGAGATAAATGGCTCTCGTAAGTTGGATTGAAAATCTGAGCCGTAAGTTAGAAGAAGTCGTTGAGGTGCAGACTTACAATTGTAGCTTGCTGTGTATTTTTCCTCACAACAGTAGCATAATCCACACTCACGCCAACTTTGAATTTCAAAATGAGTAAGGCGTTTAAGTGGATGTTTTCGTCCTTGCCGGAACAAACGAGTTTGAGGAATGCTGAATAGGACAGGCAACAGAGGCACCCCTCTAATTGCAAAAGTTGGTCGGTTCTGACCTTATTTTGTGTAGATCTGGTGCTCATGTATATATGCCCATAAAGTGGAGTGAGCATGATGACTTGTTTTAGTATACAATCTATTCTCTAGTAAAGAATGTAGTGAGGAATTGCGAGATCTTTTCTTGTGTGGCTTTCTTTCCATCTGGAACTGCAATAGTTTCAGATTATTTTCTAATGATAATAACTGCATTGAATTTTTTTAGGAAAATAAAAGGATAATAACTTTAGTTGTAGTGGATCGCTGATAACTATTGGTTTTCGAATATGGGTGAACAGTTTGCATGTTGCATAGGTTTCTATGGAATTAGTCATAAAACTATATGACTGTTTTTCTCGTACAATTCATGGAATCAAAAATGCTCTCAAGTTATAAGTTTTTGATACCATGAATTGTACAAGAGATATGCAGTCCAATACTTGAAATTGATAGTCACCAATGACCCACTACAATTAAAGCCATTATCTTTCATCTCAAAAATATCAATGCAGTTATTAACATTAGAAAAATCTTGAAAACAATCAGGAACTATTGCAATTCAAAATGAAAAGAGGTACACACGAGAAGAGGCCTCGCCACCTCCAAAGCCCCACATTTCTCCGCAATGACCCTTATACAAAAAGCATTTACCACTACCCCAAATCTCCATAACCATTTTCTTAAGAGTGTCATGTTAAAGATCCTTAGATCCTCAATACCAAGACCACCCCAAACATTTTGGCCTTTTCTTGTAATATATTTGTGGGGTGGGTGGTGGTGGGTGGGGGAGGGGGACTCAAGACAAATGAGTTAGGGTTGGGCGTATATATGAATTCTCTATGTTAATTGTTTTGTAATAAAAAAATAATTTCTATATTAATTATTTTCTCTGAAACTTAAGAAAATTTAAATAACTCAAATAGACATCCTAAATCTTCATTCTTAAATCATTTAAAAGTGATTCTAAAAATCTCTTTTCTTTTATTAAAGTTACAGAATTTTATGTTAAGACTTCAAAAATGGCACTTTTTTCTTATCAGTAAAAACATTTACCACATAATCTAAAACATTAATCTCACAATCAAAGCTTCAGAAACCAAAAGTATTTGACATGAATCGATCTACCAACATAGATTCAAAAGAAAAATGAAAGGGATATTACTACGTACATGATCACAGACAACATACACATACAAATATATAGCATGTATATATAAATCAATGCATAAATAATCTTCATCACAAAAATAACTACAGAAAATAGTTACAATAATCTGAATGAAGCCATGCATAAAACAACATAAAAGCATCTGAGTAGAAATAGTTTACATACAAAAGAAAGGAAAGGTGAACCACATAGAGTGATTTGTTGTTGCATTTCCCAAAAGAATTTCTTTCTTTTGCTTCTAGATACAGAAAGTGTTGATCAAACCCTAGAGGAATCTATAATTTGATTGGTAAAAACAATTTTTTTGAGAACAGACAAAAAAAAAAGGTAGAAGTGGTTTTGTTTTTTCTAAATGTAAAGTATTTTTTTAGGTTTGGCCTAGCCCTTTATTTGACCTTTTATAGTTGAGGGAGGGGTCTAGTGGAACCTTACCATGGTTAATTTTTAACTATACTTAAATTTTCCAACTTTTTATAATCTGGAGAATATAATTCTAAAAATATTATTTTGGTCTAGATAGATTAATTATAATTTTCTGCTAAATTTTTTCTTTATATTTCTTTTGTCTTGTATTTTAAGTCACAACCTAATTGAGAAAAGTTATAAAATTTTTACTATAATGGTACTTTCTTGAATAGATAGGAATTTACATTTGACTTAGTCTTAATCTCTACAATATATTTTAGATTTAGTTTACTTTGATTTTCTGACCAAAAAGATGCAAGTAAATAAGGAAAAAAAATTAGTGTTTTATTCATTATTTTTTTAGTGAAGGGGCAAGTACCAATATTCACATCATCATTTTCTATTTTTTGAATATTAAATTAAAAATACTAGTTATGAAGTTATTTTCCCCCCTTTTTTAAATATGAAGTCCTTCCAACTTCTTATAATCTAGAGAATATAATTTTAAAAATATTATTTTGGGCTATATACATTAATTATAACTTCCCTTGCTAAATTTTTTCTTTATATTTTCTATTGTCTTGTATTTTAAATCACATCGTGATCAGGAAAAGCTTTAAATTTCTAACTATAATGGTACTTTGTTGAATAGATAGGAATTTACATATGACTTAGTCTTAATATCTACAATATAGTTCAGATTTAGTTAACTTTAATTTTCTGACCAAAAGAATGCAAGAAAATAAGGAAAAACAATTAGTGATAAAGAGTTTGATTCACGAATCTTAAAAATATTATTTTGGGGTATATACATTAATTATAACTTTCCTTGTTAAATTTTTTCTTTATATTTTCTTTTGTCTTGTATTTTAAATCACATCCTAATCGAGAAAAGTTTTAAATTTCTAACTATAATGGTACTTTCTTGAATAGATAGGAATTTATATTTGACTTAGTCTTAATATCTACAATATATTTCAGATTTAGTTAACATTGATTTTCTCACTAAAAGAACACAAGTAAATAAGGAAAAAATTTAGTGATGAAGATTTTGGATTCATGATTTTTTAGTGAAGGTGAAAATACCAATATTCAAATCATCATTTTCTATTTTTTTAATATTAAATTAAAAATACTATTTATGAAGTTATTTTTCCCTCATTTTTCAAATATGAAGTCCTTCCAACATTTTATAATCTAGAGAATATAATTTTCTAAATATTATTTTGAGCTATATATACTAATTATAACTTTCCATGCTACATTTTTCTTTACATTTTCTTTTGTCTTATATTTTAATTCACATCCTCATCGAAAAAAGTTTTAAATTTCTAACTATAATGGTACTTTCTTGAATAGATAGAAATTTACATTTGACTTAATCTTAATATCTACAAGATATTTCAGATTTAGATAACTTTGATTTTCTGACCAAGAGAACGCAAGTAAACAAGGAGAAAAAAATTAGTGATGAAGATTTTGATTCATGATTTTTTGGTGAAGGTGCAAATACCAATATTTAAATCACCATTTTCTATTTTTTTTTAATATTAAATTAGAAATACTATTTATGAAGCTACTTTTTTTGTCCTTTTTCAAATATGAAGTCCTTCCAACATTTTATGTGTCACGATCCGAGTCTACACCCTGGACGTGACTGGCATTTAAGAACCATTGCTGGACTCAGGGGCGGCTCAAACCCATTGGTGGCTTAAGGCCAAAATCAAACTAGAGGCCTTAAAAAAAATTATAAATGTTTTTATTTTAAATCTATTTTTCTAGCTTTTTGAGATGCAAAGTTGTTAATAATTTTTGTGTAGTCAATCTCTTCTAATAATTCCTTTTCAATCGATAATATAGCCAAACCACTTAATCTTTCTTGAGACATTGTCGATCTTAAATAAGATTTTATTATTTTTAATTTTGAAAAACTTCTTTCGGCTGAGGCGACTGTTACGGGAATTGTTAACATTATTCTATAAGCAATCTTACATTTGGAAAAGAATCAAGTCTTTTTATTTGATTGAGTATCTCAATTAGAGTATTGTCTTCTACTTTTATGATTTCCCTTAACACTTTTAATTCAAAA
>JAJOOR010014867.1:0-27451 GCA_036250505.1 Solanum acaule
CCCATATACTTTTGAAGAAAAGGACTTCAAACTTTACTCTTTACTCTTTACTGAACTCAAAACTTAAGTCTTAAAACAAAGTTAAAACGTTTGTAAAAGACTTCTTAAAATATGGTTCATACTGAATTATGGACATGAACTACTCAATGCAAGGTTTTGAATAACTATAGATAGAACTCAAATACTTGGAACTCAAGAACTTCAATGATACTACTAATTTCAAGAATGCTCAACTCAGAGGGTTCATGCGAAATTATGAGCATGAACGACTCAACTCACTGACTCAAAGATACCTCTCTCCTCAAGACTGCTCAACTTATAGGATTCATGCGGAATTAAGAGCATGAACAATTCAACTCAAAGACTTTATGGATAACATGTAATAGTCCCATGCTTAGAAATATAATCTCAAAGGGGATTAGGAACTCAATACTCAAGACTTAGAACTTGGAGATACTGCTCCTCTCAAAGATACTCAACTTCTGGAGTTCATGCGGAATTTATGGGCATGAACGACTTGACTCGTAGGTCTACATAACATTATGAAAATCATGTATGTGACTCTTCACATTCTCTGACTTACTTCCTCAAAACTTAGTTCAAATCGATAGTTGATCTCAAAGGATTCACAATTGAACTCAAAGGCTTCCTTGAACTCTACTCTTAACTCTCTCTTGAATTTGAATTATGAATTCAAGAGTTATGATTCATGATATGAAGGATCTCAATAACAATAAAGCTATTCGATAATTAGGAATATAACTTTTAAAAGAAACGTGAATTCAAGAACTCAAAATCAACTTATCTCAAGAATACTCAAATCTAGGGAAAGTATCCTAGATTACTCTTTTACTGACCTGAAAGTAGATGTAGGGCGTGAGGACGAACTAGTCCAACACTATGATAGCCTTACATACCTAGAAGAACAAGATTCTTGAAGAATCTTGAAGAAGAACTTGATTAGAAGAACTTGATTAGAAGCCTTGAAACCCTAGCTTGAAGGTAAACAATCAAGAAAACCTTTCTTGAAATTCTTGAATTAGTTTCTTGAAATCTCTATGGCCAATAATTATGATTTTCATTAGTGAAGTTGAAAATCTGATTGTTTGAGTCTTTTATTAGTCAAGAAATTCGTTGATGGTTTTCTTGGAGGTAAAAAGACAACAATGATTATTTTCAATATTTTCCCGTCGGCTAATTCGTAACAGCACTGTATAGGTTACTAAAATAGTCATAACCTTTTACTCAGATATTGGATTGACGTGAGACTGGTGGGGTTGGAAAGTAGATTCAATTACCTTTAATTGGATAGGTTATGGCTCACGTAACTCTTAATATTCTAAGAGATATAGTCGTTTAAAGTTGACCCAAGTAGAATCTTACTTCAAAACTTAATGAAACTTCAAGAACACTTATCAAGAACTCATCAAGAACTCTAATCTTTAAATTTCAAGAACGAAATTACGCTGAATAAATCATGATTGGTGTGTGGGTGAAAGAACCCAACACTATGGAAGCTTACATACCTCTTAGGGATGAAACCCATGGCGACAATCCGAAACAAGATGCAAGAATCTCGACGAACGCTTGATCCTCTCTTCTTTTCTCTTCTTCTTTTCTCTTCTTTTCTCTCAACTAAAACCCTAGGCGTAAACTAGGATTAAAAAACTGAACCTAATAGTATTAGACCCTTAAAATATTACTAAAAACAAATTAAATCTGATTGGGTAAGGAAAAGACCAAAATACCCCCTGCTATTTCCGGTTTTGACTTTCCTTAACTGGACAACCTAACTTCAAAAGGCCATAGCTCACTCATCCGACCTCGAAACTTATCAAACTTGGCGGAATTGGAAAGATAATTCAAAGATCTTTCCTACGGTAACTGGTAGAACACCTAAATCATCCTGAGCTAGGAGTTATGGTCGTTTGAAGTCAACCCAAAACTCATACTTAGCTTAACTTGTAAAATTTCAGATTTTGCTATTTCCAATTTAATTCTTTTTGGAACTCAAGGTGCTACATCTAGTGACCTTAACACTTAAGAAATTTTAATTCCTCGGTAAAATCTCACTCACTACGATGAACGGTTCGAGTCTTAGTTCGAAAAATTTCTGGGGTGTTACAGAAGTGGCGAGGAAGGCCGTGGAGATATTAGTCCGGTGCATGAATGTGGCTGACGACAACTTCAAAACTCTTGAAGAATTCACCCTTAAGGAGACCAAAAAAATCCATAAGGAGTTGGAGGGACGCCAGCGGGCCGAGTTCGAGATGAAGGAGGCCATCACTTCCTTGGAGTGTCAGCTCATGGAGGCATTAAGCACAATTGAAACAATGAAGGCCGAGATGAAGGCAGTCAAGGAAGGCATGGAAGCTGGAGGATCGATATCACCCGGCCGTGATAGGCAGGCAAGGGTCGAGGCTCCCAATCCACCTATATTCAAATGCATATGTGATGTTCAACAGGTGGAGAACTTCTTGTGGCACTTGGAGAATTACTTCAAGTGTAGTCCGGTAAAGAGTGATGAGAACAAGATCAATACAGTCGTGTTGTATCTTTTAGAGATGGCCATGCTATGGTGGAGGCGCAAGGACGCCAAGATAGGGAAGGGGACGCGCACCATTAACACGTGGGAGCAATTCCGCGAGGAGTTCAAGAAAGCCTTCTTCCCTAACAACTCCATATATGAGGTTAAACGTAAGTTTAGGGAACTGAAGCAAACGGGTAGCATTCGGGCATACGTAAAAGAGTTCACAACTCTAATGCTTTCAATTCCCAACCTCACGGATGAAGACATGTTGTTCCATTTCATGGGCGGACTGAAAAATTGGGCCAAGACGGAGTCGGAGTCAAGACCATTGATGAGGCCATCACGCAAGCCAAATCCTTGACCGACTTCAAGCATGACCGGCATGACTAGGAGAAAGGCAAAGATGCAAGGAGTAGTCGTGCTAAAGGTTGGGGAGACTGTGGCCGAGGCAAGGAGCAGCAGGCACACCCTAAGCACCATGACTCCTATAAGACGGACAACAAGTGGTTCGGGCGCCAGAACTACACGGAGTAAAAGGCATAGACCACCAAGGGAGATGGTTGCTACATATGCGTAGGATCGCATGGCTATGCCAGGTGCCTAGAGATGAAGAACCTTGGTGCCATCCTACGTGAACGGAAGGAGAAGGACGCACAAGAGCAAGCAGGACATGGGCACGACGCAATTGGGCATGGTTCGACTTTGCTGGGCCATAGATAAGCAGATAGAAAAGCCAGAAGATTTTAGCATGCAGTATGTAGACATCTCAATTAATGGACGACCAGCTCGTGCCATGTTAGACTCTAGGGTTGATGTTAACATCATGACCAAGATGGCAGCAGCAAGGTTGGGGCTGAGTTACAGTTCAAGCAACACCTGCCTCAAGACGATCAATGCACCACCGACACCTATGTGTGGAGTCACCCAAGGAGTGAGCATCACATTATGAAAGTGGCAAGGTAAGAAAAACTTTACAGTTACTCCTTTAGATATCTTTGACATCATCCTTGGATAGGAGTTCTTCCAACGATGCCATACGGTGATTGACCCCTACCTCCAACGACTCATGGTCTTGGAGTAGGAAGGGTCATACATGGTGCCTCTAGTAAAGATGCCGAAAAAGGAAGGATACGCCCACTTGTCGGCTATCCAGATTGTGAAGGGCCTGAAGAAAGGGGAGCCGACATTCATAGCCATTATTGCAAGCCTGGCATAGAAAAGGTCCTTGAAGAAAACAAGGACGTGATGTCAGACGAGCTGCCTAAAACTCTACCTCCTAGGCGCGAGGTAGATAACAAGATTGAGTTGGAGTTGGGAGCCTTGAGTGGTTTAAAAGATATATGAATGAAGTTGAAAATTAATTAGATAAAAGCATAAAGGCTTTATGAACTGATCGTGGACGTGAATATTTGTCACAATAATTTGAAGAATTATGTATTGAAAAGGGTATTATCAAAAAATTAACTACTCCTTATATATCACGAAAAATGATGTAGCTGAAATAAGGAATAGAAAATTATTAGATATGACTAGATCAATGATGGCGCATGTGAATTTGTCTCTCTTTTTATAGGGAGATGCATTACTGACTGCGGCTTACATATTGAACAAACTGCCTTTTAAATCATTGTCTTCCACTCCTTATAAACTTTGGACCGGTCATAAAACAAACCTGAATGACTCACCACCGTGGGGTTGTGCATTATATATTAAATATCGTTCTGGTGAATTTGGTAAACTAAGTCCAAAAGGAAAGAAATGTATTTTTATAAGGTACTTTGAACGCTCCAAAGGGTATGTGTTCATTGATAAACTGGAGGATGAAAGTATTACATAAATTGTATCACGGGATGTTAGATTTTTGGAAAATGATTTTCCCAAAAAAGGTGAAATCGATAAAGTTGAGCCTCTCTACAAAATATTAAATTCAGATGATCAGGTAATGTTGTCAGACATACTTGATAATTTAAAAGATCAAGAAATGATTCCTGGTCCAAGTGGGAGTTATCAATCTCAAAATCCTATAGAGGAATCAGAACTTTAAATACGTAAGAGTACAAGAAAAGGTTTACCAAAACGATCTTATGAGATTAAGGATTATGTTTTCTTGGTATCTCCTATAGAATTGGATGAACCTAATTACGTAACTGAGGCCTTATCAAGCCCTAAAAGGGATGAATCATTAAAAGCAATGAGAGAAGAATTAGAGTCCATGAAAACCAACAAAGTCTGGAATCTAGTTGACCTTCCAAAGGAATGTACGGCTATTGGAATAATGGATTCTCAAAGTTAAACACAAATTGGATAGGTCAATAAAAAGATACGAAGCACGATTAGTGGCAAAAGGTTTTACCCAAGAAGTTAAAATAGACTATGAGGAAACTTTTTCACCAATTGTGAAGTTTACCTCCATACGATTACTTTTGGCTATTGTTACACGTTTAGATCTAGAATTACACCAAATGGATGTGAAGTCTGATTTTTCTTGATGGAGAATTAAATGAGGAAATCTACATGGAACAACCAGTAGGGTTCGTTGTTAAAGTTCAAGAAAAAAAAATTGTAAATTGAAAATATCAATTTATGGCCTAAAGAAATCTTCAAGGCAGTGGTACCTGATATTTCATAAGGAGGTGATGTCATTTCATTTCACCATGATCGATGAAGACCATTCCATCTATGTGAAAAAGTTCAATGAAAATTTTGTAATTCATTCTCTCTACGTAGATGATATTTTACTAGCTCGTTGGAGTATGTGAAAACTGTAAAGTCATGGCTTTCAAAATCATTTGATATCAAAGATATGGGTGAAACAGACTATATATTCGGTGTTAAGATCCAAAGAGTTCGTTCGAAGAAATTTTTATGTTTATCTCAAGAAACTTATGTAAAGAAAATATTGGAACATTTTCGAATGAATAGTTGCAAATTCATGGATACTTCTGTAGCAAGGGGTGACACTTTAAGCCTTGAAATATGCCTAAAGACTAAAAAAGAAAACGAAGACATGTCTCAAGTTCCTTATTCTAGTGTTGTCAGGAGTTTGATGTATGTTATGATGTGTACTCGCCTGCACATTTGTTATGCCGTGAGTCTAGTTAGCAGGTATCAATTCAATCTTGGAAGTGATAATTGGAAAGTAGTAAAAAGAATATTCTGATATATGAATGGAACTACGGATCATACACTATGTTATAATGGATCCGATTTACTCATAAGAGGTTATACAGATGCTGATTGGGACGGTGACCAAACTTTCACAGCTCTTTCAACCATGAAATATGAATTTCTGGCGTGTGCGTCTGTAGTACAAGAAGTTGTTTGGTAAAAGAGATTCTTTTAGCATTTGAGTATTGCAAACAATTCTAAGGGTCCCATGATTCTATATTGTGATAGTCAAGCGGCTATCGCATACATGAAGTATCCTAAGTATCACAACAAGACCAAACATATTGACATCAAGTATAACTTTGTCAGAGGCGAAGTGGCAAGTGGAGAAATAACTTTGCAATATATTCCTACACGTGAAATGATAGTTGATCCTTTTACGAAGGCCATATCTAGAGAATTGTTTGAAAAACATGTTAAGGCTCTAGGTTTGCGTAGGATTGGATCATATTTTGATACTATGAAATAAATTAATTGTTATAATATTATCTTATATGTAATACTATTGGATTTATATTCTAATGTAATATGCATGTGATAATTTGTAAGAAATAAAGTGTGTCGAACAAGTTGCGAGATTGACTCTCTCACACGAGTAATCGCCTCTTATGTCGGGGAACGTGAAGAGATAAGTTTCATCACCCTATTATGACTTTTTTTATGAGCCAGACAAAAGTTTCTCTAAGAAAATGAATTTAAGGATAACTGAAGAAAGAGAAACTAGGGTTAAACACTTGGAGGTGTTTAGACCAAAGTCTGTACGATGTTAGATAATTGGAAGAATGAGACACATACACAAGTATAAGATTAAAATATCATAACACGTGTATCAAGTTATCAATAGGTCAATGAAAAAATGTTCCCTCCTTCTTCATTGTGTGAGACCCCGAAAAGTTAAAATGATTTTTCAATGAAATACCCTTTGACCTTTTGTTGTTTTTTAAGTTTCAATCGATGTTGCTACTTTAGCATGTTACTAATAGCCATGAATTGTCACTCCCCGAGCCTAAACCCTGGACGTGGCTGGCACTCGAGAACCATTGCTTGCCCCAACCAAACCCTTAGCCTGGCTTACTTACTCAACGGAAGACTCTATGCATATTTATAATGATTAATAGCACAGTACTCACTTGAATAATAAAATACTGTGAATGCTTAATAGTCAAACATTCAACATGGCCAAAAATGGCAACTCAAGTCTTAACATATGAAATGATAATGTAAAGACAACCGAACTACTAACTGTCTATGAAGCCTCTAAAAGAAAGAGGGATGTCGGGTCAAGACCCCTAATCATCCTAACAATGAAAAATACTGAAAGCAAAGGAAAGGAGTCCTCCGAAATGTAAGGAGGCTCACCAACAAACTCTTAACTGCTCACTGGATCAACGATGCGCTTGATGCCGATCCTAGTTACTTGTGGTTGCATCATAATAAGATGCAGGCCAACTGACATCAGTACATTGAATGTACGAGTATGAGAGTTGAAATGCTAAATACAAAATAGGCTTGAAAGGAATCTAAAGAACTTACCTGGCTCAACTCAACTCAACATAACTAAACTCATTTCAATATAAAGTAGTTTAAAACAAGTGCAATATAAAGAAAAGCTGTTAAAAACATGATGTCAACTCTGTGTGTATGCAAAGATACACTAAAACTCTGAAATGTATGCAAAAATACAAATAACTGTGCATATAAGAATACAATTACTTATGTGGAAGTTTCTGTAACCGACAACCATAACGTAAGAGCTATTGTGATGATACAACGTTCTGCCTCACGCTGCCAGGGCCGTCCTATACATTGCCGAGGGTATAGAACTTGAACTACTAAGTGGATCCATTAGTCTATGCTAAAAAGCACTAAATGAATCATCTAAAAAGTATGACCCTTTTCTACCCATGATGGTTACATGGTTTATGAGGGCTGTGAATTGTTTGAACTCTCTCCCATATCGGTGCTCAATACTACTCCCAAAAATATAATATTAGCTCTTATGTTAAAAAACATACTTCTTTCTGTGATTTGAGATTAGTGCTCAAAAACTTAGCTCAAAGGCTATCTTGGATATCAATGTTTCCCCTCTTGCATCATTTAGAAAGCGATTTCTCTTTTCTGAAAATATGCCCGAAGGCTCTTTGGAAACCGAGGTTTACTTCCTTATTTAAATGTGAAAACATTTTAAACCCTTTGGGAATACATAGTCCCCATATACATTTGAAGAGATGAACTGCAAACTTTACTCATTAATCTTTACTCAACTTGAACTTTAAGTCTTAAAACAAAGTTAAAACATTTAGAAAAGACTTTTGGAAAACTCTATGAACTTCTGTTGGCTTGCTTCTTATCTTCTAGACCTGACTCTTAACTTTCCTTGAATTGAATTATTGATTCAAGGATTGTGATTTGTGATAGGAAAGATCTCATGATGTTTAGAAGTGTTTTTGGATGGCTAAACATAAGAATATACCAAGAAATCATTGTCTGAAAGTTGGTCCGCGACGCAGAGATGTATTTAAATTTTTGGTCGCGAAATCAATTTTGAGGCAGAATGATCCGTGACTGCTCCTCAATGCGAAGGAATTTTTCCCAAATCTGGGGAGCAGGTTCGCGACGCGGAGCCAGTGCCTAGATTTGCCTGACTAATTCTCTTCTTCGTTTTCCAGCCCCAATTTGCCTAAATTCAATTCTTCTTTTCAAATCCTCTTTAGATTCAGATAGCCAGAACATGTACCCAAGAACCCAACTCAAAATAACTCCAAAATTGGCCTTAAACTCTCAAGAATTCCTCAATATCATCCGAAATTCAAGAACGAAAGTAAATTCAAGAACACACATCAAGAACATTCAAACTTTCAATTTTTAGGAGGAATTCACGCTGAATTAAACATGTTTGGCACGTGGATGAACGAACCCAACTCTGTGTGAACTCACATACCTTGTAGGGATCACCCCCGACGAAATCCACAAGCTAAACTTGACGAATCTGTGTGATGATCTTGACGAATCTTGCTTCTCTTCTCCTTTCTCCTCTTCTTTTCTCTTTTCTCCAAGCCCTAGCGTATTTTTGTACAAGCGTCAACTGATCTAATTCTAATTAGACCCTAACTTAATTACCAAAAACGAAACAAAATAATTGGGCAAGGAAAAGACCAAACTACCCTTTCAAAATCCGAATTGGACCTTCCCTATTCTAACAACCCAACTTCCAAAGGGCATAACTCACTCATACAAACTCGGAATCGTGCAAACTCAGTGGCGTTGGAAAGATAATTCCAAGATCTTTCCTACCATATCTGGAAGTACCTCTAAATCATCCTGAGCTAGATGTTATGTCCATTTGAAGTAGGCAAAAACTCAACTTATTCTAAGTTAACAAAATTTCTAGATTTTCACTCTTCCCAAAAATGACTATTTTCAATTATTAGTTTATCTCTAGTTATTTCAATTTGCCAGATGTTACAATGTCTCCCCCTTGGAAAAATTTATCCTTGAATGAGATTACTCTTACTAGGCTATAGGTGTAACATGCAACATTGAGTTCAATCATCCATAAGCAAATGCAAAACAACATGCCAACTTATAAATAAATACCAAGAAAGGATTAGTACCTTAATTTGGAACTTCTCCAGATTCGAAGAGATGTGGATATGTCTTCTTCATATCCTCCTCAGCTTCTCAAGTAGCTTCCCCAACAAATTGGTTCCTCCAAAAGACTCTGACTGATGCGACTTATTTTGTTCTCAACTTGTGAACATGGCGATCTAGAATCTGAACAGGGATCTCCTCATAAGATAAGCTATCCTTGATCTCAATATTTTCAGTTGGTATGATCAATGAAGGATCGCCCATGCATTTTTTCAACATGGAGATGTGAAATACTGGATGGACCGCGCCTAACTCTTGTGGTAGCTCCAACTCATAAGCTACATTACCAATCCTATTGGATATTCTGTAAGGGTAAATATACCGGTGAATAAGCTTCCCTTTCTTACCAAATCTAATAACACCATTCATGGGTGAAACCTTCAAGTAAACCTAATCATCTACTTCAAACTCTAACTCCCTTCTCCTAACATCAGTGTAGGATTTCTGACGACTTTGCGCCATTTTCAACCTCTGTTGAATGACTTTCACTTTCTCTATTGCTTGATGAACTAAGTCTGGTCCTATCAACCCTACTTCACCAACTTCAAACCATCCAGTAGGAGATCTGCATCTTCTTTCGTAAAGAGCTTCATAAGGAGCCATTTGGATGCTCGAGTGGTAACTATTGTTATAAGCAAACTCAATTAGAGGTAGGTGATCATCCCAATTACCTTTTAAATCAATCACACATGCCCTCAACATATCCTCTATGGTCTGAATAGTGTGCTCTGCTTGCCCATTTGTCTGAGGATGAAATATAGTACTTAAGTTCACCTTTGAACCCAAGCCTTTTTGGAATGACTTCCAAAACTGCACAGCGAATTGCACACCTCTATCTGAAATAATGGAGATCAGAACTCCATGAAGTCTAACTACTTCTTGAGGATACAACTTAGCATAATCTTCTGCCGAATGGGTGGTCTTTACCGGGAAAAAGTGGGCTGATTTTGTCATTCTATCGACAATCGCCCAAATGGAATCATGCTGCCTGCGAGACCTTGGTAAACCAGTGATGAAATCCATATTAATCATCTCCCACTTCCATTCTGGAAGTTCTATATTCCGTGCCAAACCACCGGGCCTTTGGTGATCTACTTTAACTTGTTGGCAATTTGGACACTTAGCAACAAATTTTGCAATGCCCTTCTTCATACTATTCCACCAATATACCTCTGTCAAGTCACGATACATCTTTGTGGAACCTGTTTAATGGAATATCTGGAGCTATGAGCTTTCTCCATGATCCTCTTTTGGAGTCCATCCACCATTGGTACACACAATCTACCATGATATCTCAATACACCATCTCCCTCTTGTTCAAAAGCTAATACTTTTTGCTTATGAACATTTGTCTTCAATTCAAGCAAAATAAGATATGGTCTTGCTTTTCTTTCACTTCTGACACTAATGATGATTCAGCCTCATTCATCACCACTACTCCTCCTTTCGTGGAATCCATTAGTCAGACTCCTAATCGTGCAAGTCTATGCACATCTTTCGCTAACTCTCTCTTTTCTTCCTCAACATAGGCGGTACTACCCATAGATAACCTGCTCAAGGCATCAGCAACAACATTAGCCTTACCTGGGTGATAAAGAATACACATGTCATAATCCTTGAGTAATTCTAACCACCTCCTTTGTCTGAGATTAAGCTCTTTCTGAGTGAACACATATTGAAAGCTCTTGTGATCAGTGAATACATCAACATGAACATCATACAAATAATGACGCCATATCTTCAAAGTGAATACTACAACAGCCAACTCTAAGTCATAGGTTAGATAATTCTTCTCATGAACTTTCAACTGTCTGGAGGCATAAGCTGTAACTTTGCCATTCTGCTTTAACACACAACCCAAACCAACTCTAGTTGCATCACAATACACCACAAAACCTTGAGTACCTTTTGGTAAGATCAAAACAAGGGCAGTAGTCAACCTCTTTTTCAATTCCTGAAAGCTTTTCTCACAAACCATTGAAACTTAATTGTCTTCTGAGTCAATTTGGTCAAAGGAGATGAAATGGACCAGAACCACTCTACAAACCTTCTATAATAGCCAGCCAAACCCAAGAAACTCCTACTATCAGTTGGAGATGTGGGTCTAGGCCAATTCTACACTACCTCAATTTTATGAGTGTCAACTTTAATTCCTTCTCCAAATACAATATGGCCAAAGAATGCCACAGACTCAAGCCAAAACTCACATTTGACGAACTTAGCATATAACTCCTTATCTTTCAAAGTCTGAAGAACTATTCTGAGATGGCTAGCATAATCTTCTTCATTCCTTGAATAGATTAGTATGTCATCAATAAAGACGGTAACAAACATATCTAAATAAGTTTTGAAAACTCTATTCATAAGGTCCATGAACGCTGCAGGTGCATTAGTCAAATCGAACGACATGACCAGAAACTCATAATCACCTTAACGGGTCCTGAAACCTGTGTTTGGAATATCACATTCCCTTACTTTCAACTGATGGTAACCAGATCTGAGGTCATTTGTTGAAAAACAAGAAGCACCCTGTGTAACACTCTGGAAAATGGTAGGTTGAACTAGATCCTAAACGTAAGGAGGAACGTCTTAAATATGAGTCATAGGGGTCAAGGCCATGAGGCAAGTGCCATGGCCAAGACAAAGACAAAAGGCCAAAGCTGCCCCTACCCATTAGTTGCTGCCCCAACCTTCACGAGAAGGACCACGAGTCATGCTCCTCACCACGGCTCATGAAGGTGGGAGTGGTCTTGCCTTAGACTTGAAAGTATGGCCACCAAATTCCCTATCTATTGCCTCAAATTCACGGCCATCTCCACGGTCCGTGGTCTTGATCACTGCCAAGGGAGGCTCTCATGAAGTTGCCTTAGGAAAATAGACAAATGGCCCTAAATGCCATAGTTACTGCCCCAACTCCACGGGCATGACCACGTGTCGTGGTCAACTTCACGAGCCGTGAAGAGGCCCGTGGATATGACATGGGCAATGGAACCTTAGACACAAAAATGGAGGTCACTGTCTCACCTTCACGGGCAGGACCACGGGTCGTGGTCCTTACCATAACTTGTGAAGGTGGCCTTGGTGCTTGGACGGGACTTTTAATGTGGGGGTGTTTTGGGTATTTTAGGGGTAAAATATTTATTGATTTTAAGTCATAATTCACAAGACTTGGTCATTAATTCACAACACCCAAATATTTCCACAAATACTCTTCTCTCAAATATTTCTCTATCTATAGTTCCTCCATTGAAGAACACCAAGAACTTGAAGATTAGGGCTCAAGAATCAATCCTCTCAACTCCAAATCGTAGACGAAGCATCAAGGTATGGGGACCTTGATTCATGGAACATTTGTCTCGATGAAGCCCTTCAAACTCTAATTTCGAAATTGGTATACTGTTCAAAAACTAGGGCTTCTATTCTAGCCATGGGTTCTTCCTAAAAACAATTTTATTATGTTATTTGTATTATATTATGGATGATTTGATGTTTAATGGTGATTTTTATTGTAAATTTTCCCATGAACCCATGTGTTACCCCATGACCCCAATTTCAAGAATTATGATGGGTTTGTTGATGCAAGATGAAGACATTGAATTGTCTCTATGTTAACCTAGTTATTGAATCTTGTTTATTCATGCTTAAATTAAAGTAGTATTTCTAAGTATGATTGTGAGACTTGGTTCATGACCTTTGAAGGGGGTAAATTGTGGAGGTTTGTTCATGAATGATGGGATTTATATGTGAACTTATAATTCACTTGAAAGGTAAAGATCTTATCACTATTGTGTAAATTGAGGTATTATGGAAAGGTCAATTCTCCCCTTACCCTATACACATATTCAGGTATGACTTGTCTGGGATGGTAATAAATTGTTGTTTGATTAAAAGGCTATTTCTCATAATAACACTATGAATGTATTGTGAATGTTCTACTCACATGTAAATGTTGATTCTAAGGTTGAAAGTACATTCTCACCTTTAATGAATCTATGAGCTATTATGATGAATTGTATTGAATGAAGCTTAGAACACTCGTTCACACATGTAAATGCAATTAAGACTAATTATGTATAATTTGGGGAATAATTCTTAGCACCGAGTGGATATGGACAATAAGGTAAAGGCCCTTCCGCTAATGCAATAGGTTGGGTCATCTAAGTGAACTCATGAGATGGAAGTCCCTTTGCTAATGCAAAAGGGCGTGTTTCTAGAAGCAATCTCCCTATCCCATATCTATGTGCTAACATAGGACCATAACTAGTGGATCCACCTTATAGCTATATATATTTAGTTCTACCAGAGGCAAGTAGGACACCTTCTTTTGGTGTGGGGTTATACGACACCGGATTCCATGTAGCTCACATGTTCCATGTCGGTTATGTCAACTTTTCCCTGTATAATGTAGATAATGAATGAGAAATGAACTATACTATGACTTCTTGGTGAATTTACTTAGTAGGAATGGGGGTATGGGACTTCACTTCTACATTGCACTAGTATACTTGGTAGGATGTTATGAGATGGTTCTGTCATGTTGTGTTATGATGAAATATAAGTGTATGCATGTATGTTGAATGGATAGTTGATATGAATGACTTTCCTTATGTCCAAGTAATGTACATGACTAGTTCCTTGTTGATGACTATTGAAAATGACGAGGTCCAAAGGTGACATGTATGACCAAGGTAGCTTCAAAGGAGTACTTGGTACGGTTGGTATAATGGGATGCCAACAATATATTGCACAAGTGTTCCTTAAGGATTGCTATGGTGTTGGTGCTACCAAGTTGTGGATAAAAATGTGATTATGGCTTGTCTTTGACATTAAAAATGTATATTGGGTTCCAAAGTTGATAAATGCATTTTTTTCAAATAGAATGTCCATTTATCATGTTTTAAGGATTTTATGCATGTTTCCATACTTAGTACAAATTATGTCCTAACCCATTACTCCTTCTACATCTTAATGAGTGTAGGTTCTGGCTAGGTGACTTTCACTCTCCTTTGAAGAAGACTTGGATCGCTTATCTCCAAGTTGTGGTATGTCCTCAAGTTCGAGGATGGCATTTTCTATTTCTTAATTTCATTTGTATCTCGTATATTGAGTCTTTTGTTGATGAAAAGGGCTAAGTCCCAAAACATTATATTCTTACGTTTAGATGGTAAATGAGACAAAGTCTAGTTTTTCCTACTACTTTCTTTTATGAAAAGTGAAGTTGAGCTTCGATTGTAAAGTTTTAAATTTTTCCGCATTATTTTCTATGTCTTATGTAATGATGATGCTAGAGGCTTGTATGAAACCCCTTCGGGGTCAAGTACGCCGTGTTACGTCTAGGGGCTAGCCTTGGGTCGTGACAAACTTGGTATCAGAACATTAGGTTTTGGGAATAATATTTAGGTTGATGTCTCATGAACCACGTCTAGTAGAGTATTGTTCATGAGTGTGAAGTGTGCCACACTTATGAATAAGAAGCTACAATATGTTTAGGAACTTTCACTTCTTTCATTACTCTTTAGTCATGCTTGGAGTCCTAACTCTATGAAGTTCTTTCTCCAAACCCTTTTCTTGTGATTATAGGTGATCAATATAAGAAGGGCTCAAGAGGAGAATGTCAATGAAGAGGTTCCCCCTCAAGATCCTCAAGACCTTCAAGCTCCCAATGATGAAGAGGTCATGGATAATGTTGATATAAGGGCGGCCTTCCAAACATTGACCCAACTCATCACAGTTCAAGCTCAAACCGTCACCACTCAAGCTCAAACTCTAACGGCTAAAGCCAACCGAGAAGTTAGGCCCCGGGTAGAGCCCAATGTGAGTACCATTGCCTCATGGTTGTGAGATTTTACTAGGATGAACCTTCCTATCTTCTTGGGTTCCAAAATGAATGAAGACCTACAAGAGTTTTTGGATGAGGTCTATAAGATAGTGGAGGATATGGGGGTCACCTCTATTGAGAAAGCCGAGTTGGCCGGGTATCAATTGAAAGATGTTAGCCACGTGTGGTACACACAATGGAAGGACAATAGGCCTATAAGGGCGGGTCCGATAACATGGGAGATATTCAGAAAGGCTTTTTTTGATAGGTTTTTCCTCCGTGAGAAGAGAGAAGCCAAAGTTGAGGAGTTCATCAACCTTCGTCAAGGAGGTATGAGTGTCCAAGAATAGTCCTTGAAATTTACTATGTTTTCCAAATATGCCCCCGTTTTGGTTCCAACCCAAGAGATGAAATGAGTCGCTTTGTCACCAGTGTGTCCGATGCTATTGAAGAAGAGTGTCGTGCGGCAATGCTTCATGACAACATGGATATCTCAAGGTTGATGGTTTATGCCCAACAAGTTAAGGAATCAAGGCTTAGGAAGAAGGGTAAAGAGATGAAAAGGCCAAGGCCCGACAATGGGGATTCTTCTAAGGGTATATTTGAAGGTCAAAGTGGACCAAGGTTTAAGAAGACATTCTCCAATCAAAGTCCCTCCAACGCTCCAAAGCCCATCAAAGAAAGGGTGTCTAACCCTAAGCCTCAAAGAGGCAATAGGAGTGACTCTTATGTTGAAAGAACTAATTGTGCAAAGTGTGGTAAGAAGCATGAGGGGAAATGTCTTGCCGGTATGGGTGTCTGGTATGGATGTAGGAAAAGTGAGCACCAATTGAAAGATTGTCCAACCCGTACTACCAAGGGAAAAAATGGTAATCAAGTTACACCAAGTGGTTCTAATGCCGATGCTACGAAGAAGAATCACTTTTATGCTCTTCAATCTAGAAGTGATCAAGAGAGGACCACAGACGTTGTTATCGGTATGTTGAAAGTATTTTCAATTGATGTTTATGCATTATTAAACCCCGGTGACACTTTATCTTTTGTTACCCCTTTTGTGGCTATGAAATTTGAAGTGACTCTCGAAGAGTTAAAATAAACTTTTTCCATGTCTACCTCGATAGGTGATTCAGTTATAGCTAAAAGAGTTTATAGGAGATGTCCCATCTCCTTGTCTCATAGAGTCACTTTGGTTGATTTGATAGAATTAGATATGTTGGACTTTGATGTCATCATGGGATGGATTGGCTTCATGCTTGTTTTGCTTCCATTGATTGTAGAACTCAGCTAGTAAAGTTTCAATTTCAAAATGAACCAGTTTTAGAATAGAAGGGAGGGAATTCAATCCCTAGAGGTCGGTTCATTTCATGTCTAAAGGCTAGCAAAATGATTTCTAAGGGGTGTGTCTGTCATATTGGTAGGGTTATGGAAATTGTATCCGAGACTCCATCTTTAGAGTGGGTCCCCGTAGTGAGGGAGTTTCCAGATGTTTTTCCCAATGACTTGCCTGAAATTCCTCCCGAACAGGAAATAGACTTTGGCATTGATCTTTTGCTGGATACTCAACCCATATCAATTCCCCCTTACTAGATGGCTCTGGCCGAATTAAAAGAATTGAAGGCACAACTCAAAGATTTGCTAGACAATGGTTTCTTCCAACTAATCATATCTCCATGGGGTGCTCTGGTATTATTTGTTGAAAAGAAAGATAGGTCCCTTAGGATGTGTATTGATCACCGCCAATTGAAGAATTTCACCATAAAGAATAAGTACCCTCTCCCTAGAATTGACGACTTATTTGACCAACTCCAAGGGGCCAGTTACTTTTCGAAGATTGACTTAAGGTCGGGTTACCACCAACTTAGGGTGAGAAAGGTTGACATTCCTAAAATGGCCTTCCGAACAAGATATGGTCACTACGAATTCCTAGTCATGCCTTTGGGTCTAACAAATGCCTCGGCGGCATTCATGGACCTAATGAATAGGGTATTTAGGCAATATCTTGATTTGTTTGTGATCGTCTTTATTGAAGATATTTTGATCTATTCAAGGAGTGAGGGTGATCATATGAATGATTTGAGGATAGTATTGCACGTCCTTAAAGACCACAAACTATATGCTAAGTTTAGTAAGTGTGAGTTTTGGCTAAGGTCGGTTGCGTTTCTTAGCCATATTGTGTCGGACAAGGGTATCGAGGTTGATCCTAAGAAGACGGATGCGGTCAAGAGTTGGCCTAGACATTTATCCTCTACCGATATTCGTAGGTTAGGTTTGGTCGGTTATTATCGGAGATTTGTTGAGGGCTTTTTGTATATCACTTTTCTATTGATGACCTTAACCTAAAAGAAGACTAAATTTGAGTGGTCGGAGGCTTGTGAGAAGAGCTTCCAAGAATTAAAAGATAGGCTTACCTCCGCTCCGGTGTTCACAATATTGGAGGGTACCGATGGATTCGTAGTGTATTGTGATGTTTCGATAGTAGGGTTGGGGTGTGTTCTCATGCAACATGGTAATGTGATTGCCTATGCTTCCAGGCAACTCAAGATTCATGAAAAGAACTACCAAACCCATGATCTCGAACCAGCGGTGGTGGTGTTTGCGTTGAAAATATGGAGACACTCTCTCTATGGGGTACATGTAGATGTGTTTACTGACCACAAGAGCCTTCAATATGTGTTTAGCCAAAGAGATTTGAATCTCCGACCAAGAAGGTGGTTAAATATTTTGAAAGATTAAGACATGAGTGTCCTATACCACCCTGTAAAAGCTAATGTTGTTGCGGATGCCCTAAGTAGATTGTCCATGGGTAGTGTGGCTCATGTAGAAAATGAGAAGAATGAATTGGTTGGTGATGTGCATAGGCTGGCTCGGTTAGGTGTCCAACTAGTGGATTCCACCAAGTGTGGAGTTGTGGTTCATCATAGTTTTGAATCATCCTTTGTAGTTGATGTGAAGTCTAAGCAACACCTTGATCCTATTTTGATGGAATTGAAAGAATCGATTCTCAACAAGTCCGTAGAGGTTTTCTCCCAAGGGGATGATGGCGTACTTAGGTACCAAAGTAGATTGTGTGTTCCAAATGTTGATGGTTTGAGGGAGTAAATTCTAGAAGAGGCTCACGATTCGTGATATTATATTTATCCGTGAACCACAAAAATGTACTGTGACCTACGGGAAGTCTATTGGTGGAATGGTATGAAAAAGGATATAGCAAGTTTTGTGGCCAAATGTCCTAATTGTCAACAAGTCAAGGCCGAGCACATGAAACCGGGAGGTTTGCTCCAAGATATAAATATTCCCACTTGCAAGTGGGAGGAGGTGAATACAAATTTTGTTGTGGGTTTACCTCGTACTCGGAGGCAACATGACTCTATTTGGGCCATTGCTGATAAGATGACTAAATCATCCCATTTTGATTCCCGTTAAGGTTACCTTCTTGGCGGAAGACTATGCTAAGTTATACATCAAGGAAGTAGTGAAGTTGCATGCGGTTCCTTTGTCTATGATATCGGATATAAGTGCTCAATTTACTTCACATTTTTGGAAGGCGTTTCAACAAGGGCTTGGTACTAATGTTAAACTTAGTACCTCTTTCCACCCTCAAATGGATGGTCAAGGCGAGCGCACCATTCAAACCTTAGAGGACATGTTGAGGGCGTGTGTGATTGATTTCAAAGGTAATTGGGACGATCATCTCTCTTTGATAGAATTTCCCTACAACAATAGCTACCACTCAAGCATTACCATTGCTCCGTTTGAAGCACTCTATGGTAGAAGGTGTAGATCACCAGTGGGTTGGTTTGAAGTAGGTGAATTTTCTCTAATTGGTTCCCAACTAGTCTATGATGCCATTGAAAAATTTCAACTCATTAGAAAGAGGTTGAAGACGGCCTAAAGTCAGCAAAAGTCCTATGCCAACAATAGAAGAAGGGATCTTGAATTTGAGGTTGGTGATTGGGTCTACTTGAAAATATCACCTATGAAAGGTGTGATGAGGTTTGGCAAGAAGGGGAAACTTAGTCCTCGGTATTTGGGCCCATATCAAATCATGAAACATGTTGGGAAAGCTGCATATGAATGGGACTTGCCAAATAAGTTGGCTCTGGTTCACCCGGTGTTTCATGTTTCCATGCTTAAGAAGTGCATTGCTGATCCAATGTCCATCCTTCCTTTAGAGGGTTTAGGAGTTGATGAGAACCTTTCCTATGAAGAGGTTCTAGTTGAGTTTGGACCGGCAAGTTAAGAAGCTAAGGAACAAAGAAGTAGCTTCCGTTAAGGTTCTATGGAGGAATCACTTAGCTGAGGGTGCTACATAGGAGGCCGAGGCCGATATGAAGTCCCGTTATCCTCACCTTTTTCCTTCAACTTCAATCCCTAGTTGAGGTAAATAGTTTCTGGAGTTTGGTTTTTTGGAAATCATTTGTGCTTTGAGTTTTCTTTATGATTTCCTTATGATGTGCATGTTCTTGTGAAGATTCATGTTTAGCATATATTAAGTTTTCATGAATTATGTGTTCCTAATGTTGGTTGCACTTTAGTATTGATAATTGCATAATTGACTTCATGAGGTGAAATAATGAACATGTTTTGCCATACTTGTGATGGTATGGCTTATTTGCTCTATAATTTTGTGTTGAACTCATTCTAAGTTAGAGAAGGTAGTTCCTCCTATGATCATGTGGAATGATGAGTTTGGTGCATAATGTGTTGTGGATTAAGTTCCTATTTTTTTTGTGATTGCATTGGTTATGTCTTGAGATGGAGTTGATGTTTCCTCCTATAAATTGTGCATTGTTTTGATGTTGCATATTTGTTGGGCTACTAGTCTTGAGTCTTTACTTCCGTAAGGTGTCTAGATCACCATTCGAGGATGAATGTTCCTAAGGGGGAGATAATGTAACAATTCGTAAAATGGTAGGTTGAACTAGAGCCTAAACATAAGGAGGAACGTCTTAAATATGAGTCATAGGGGTCAAGGCCATGATGTAAGTGCCATGGCCAAGGGGCCAAGCCAAATCCAAAAGGCGAAAGCTAACTCTAGCCATTAGTTTCTGCCCTAACCTTCACGAAAAGGACTGATGTTTGCGTAACCAAGACACAACTTCCGATGCAAGTGTCTACGATCGTACAATAGTTTAGTAACCCAAGGGTTGGGGTCATGTCCCAAGGGAGTGGGCGTGAAAATTATTGGTTAAGTGCGAAGGTGCTAAAGCTAACCGTAGCGAAAGAATTTGGCGAATGAAAACATAACAAGTTTAAAAAGGGTGACGCAAGGATCAAGTATCAAATGGGGGTTTTGTCACAAGTAAGTAAAAACAGAAAAATTAACAAAGAGATCTAATAAATGAAAGGGGGAGTCTTGGGATGTGAATGGAATATGGGATAGACTAAAACATTGGATACATGCTTTTGATAGAGAACTCGTACAGTAATTATGACTAGGCTAGACTTAAAGGCGGACAAGATCTCTCTCGAGCGGGTTCCTCTAGGACATCCTCTTGCCGCATAAATAACAACCTCCACCTTAACCCATTCACTCTCTCGAGCTTAGTGTGTGGACATGGGACTAGGGTTCACTCTCTCGAGCTGAACCTCATGTCGACCCATTCGCACTGGCCATCAATTTAGTGGTTTTAGTTTTATGACCTCTCTCTCTAGAAAGCCGAAAACACATATATGAGATTATATTTGCAACTACAACCTCATTCATATCATCTACAACCACTAAAAGAAATCACATTTAAACTACAAATAGACTATCAACAAGCAAGACCCAACAACTAATCAAACCCATATTCACAAAATCACACCCCAAGAATTTGGGTTTTAGCTACTCATGTAAAAGAAATAAAGACATGTACCAATATCAGTTTCCACCAATGGGCATGCAAGATTATGTCTTAAAACAAGCCAAAGGTGAAGAATCCGAGAGACCCAAGTCCAATTTCTTGAAGATAAAACCCTTGAAAGTTCCAAGTTCTTCAAAACCCTCTCCAAAACTTAGAGAGAATATCTCCAAAAACTCTTTCTAAAACTTAATAATCTAAAAACTAGGTAAAACAAGGTAAAATTCGCTGTTAAGAATAAACACTGAACTAGTATTTATAGTTTTCAGAAAAGGTGCTCCGAAGGATCTTTCGACGACGTTGGTCGGAATTGCCGATGCACTCGGTGATCCACCCTTTGGTCGACTTCATCGCCTTTCATCAGTTGCCTCCTACATCTTTGTGTCCTGGATCATTGGGCGATGTAGCATTGCCTCGCGGAGTCACTCGGCGATACACCGACTCCTCCTCTTCACCACCGATTTGCTCTTTTCCTTCAGCGCTCAGCACACTGGAACAAAAGGCCAATATGCAATCTATTGGCGATTCACTGAATGGGTTCGATGATTCGCTGATCTTCATTTCTTCGTACTTTTATCTTCTTTTGCTCCTTTTTGCTCGATAGTGTTCATGCTTTCCCTCAAACTTCAAATACCTAAAACTTAAAGGTTTTCATCAGATATCAAGATAAAATAAGCATTTCATGACATAATTTCTATTAAAATATAGCCCTAAATGAGTCCAATTTGGGGACTCATCAACACCCTAAACTTAAATTTTTGCTTGTCCTCAAGCAAACTCAAGTTCAGCCGTTCAAAAAGGGTGTCTTGAATAGTGTTACACAAAACTCGATCATGAGAGCACACAACAAGACTCAATTTACTTATTCAATGATCTGTTGTGCACTCAAAGATTCAAGTAGTGACTCACCAATATCAAAGAATTTCATGCTCACAATACTTGCCTCAAATATAAGTTCAAGCTCAACTAAAGTGTTCGACTGCCCTCACAGAAGATTGATTCCATATTCGCACATGATGATTTAATCATTTAAAGTTCAGGAATCAGATGCAATGCTCACACTCACAAAGATGAAAACAATGAAATTTTTAACCCATAGGTTTCCCCATATTTTCCAATCGACATTTGTTTCAGCTCACTCAAGATCAAAAAAGACTTTTTAAGGCTTGTAATGGAGCTGAGTGCAAAGGTATAGTCATTTAGGCTCAGTGGCTTTCATCCTCATGAGATGTGGTATTCACAACACTCCCCTTCCTTTTCCTTCATCATTTTTGCTAGTGCTCTTAAGTCATCCCATTATTCATTTCCCATGGATTGTTTGGAATCCCCATTTCTTTGGTACTTTATTCCACAACTTTTTCATTCTTATCTTTTCTTTTTCTCTTTCTTTTTTTTATATGGAGGGGTTCCATTTTTTCTCAATACCATGGGTTATAGGAGACTTTCCTTGCACTTCTTGACTTTCCCTTTCCTTTTTGCCACACTCCCAACTTAGGCTTTTGGCCTATGTTGGCTATTCATTAAACCAAAAATCAAGAGGATTAAAGGTAATGGATTAAGAAAGGTCTAGTTTTCATCAAGTTTCTTCCAAACAAGGTTAAGGTTCAAGGGGTATTCAAGAGAGATTCACACACTCACAAGGTAGGCCACAAAAGAGGTATATGTCAAATTGGCTCACACTCTTCAAAATTGCCTAAGATCTGTCAAGAGAAAGCTTTACTTAGTTGCCTGGACCAATGGGGTAAATTCTAGGTTTTAGCATGCGTGTTTCAAAGTAAGCTCCGCACACTAGGCATCGACACTAAAGTCAAACAAGACTCCAAACTTTCTCTGCTGTGCAACGGTCATTACAAGAGACTCGATTCAATACTAGGCTAGTCAAAATGAGGTGCAAAGAGTTCACATATTATCTATGCAACTTCATTTGGCCTCTTTGTAGCCGTGCATTCATGTTCGTTCGATTGAGAGCGCTATTCAAGTCATCGGTATTGATCGTGACCGAGACTTAAATTTTGCAAAAGAACAGACACATTCATCACAAAAGAGGTGGCAAAAAATTTCGGACGGGTTAAAATCATTTTGTAATATAAAATAAAAGGATCCATAAGCTCAATCATCCACATAAACAGATAACACACAATTTTAAAGCAGAACAACCCAAATATATACAAAAAAACATAACTATAAACACAAAAGGTGTGGGCCTCACCCCACCACAATTAAAAAGTATTTGTCCTCAAATGCAAATAAGAGTATCCAGAAGTGAAAATATAATAAGACAGAGACGGAGGTAAAGAAAGGTCCTATCTATGCAGTCTCTCTCTTTGTCGGGGTCTCAGTGGCTGGTGTAGCAATTTGTATATGGGCATCAGTGCCCGGAGTAACCTCAGATGGAATAGCAATGCCAGATCCACTAGGCGCTGCTGTGGATGACTAGTCGGCAATGTCTGGATCACAGGCTCCACAACTGTCTCTATAAGATCTGACAGGTCTCTGAATATGCCCTCATCTCTGATCTCCTGTGTCTCCTTAGCATGTACTGCTATCAACTCCTCGTCGGTCTCTACATCCGACTCTGCATGTGCTGTACCATCCCCCTACACATCTCCGGTGGTAGCCGGAGGAATCCCCGAGGTCTCAGGAGCATCCTCATCATCTGCATCCCGCATCAGTGAAGTGTAGTCCGTTACTTTCAAATAGTCTAATCCTTCCTTAACTTTGCTACTTCGACTTTCGAAGAAGAAACTCTGGATGTCTCCCCTCGTCTGATCTCACAAGTAGTGACTCTAGTAGCCATATCATCAATAGAGGCCCTAAGAGGGGTCAGTGCAGCCAAGATGGCACTGTTAATCATCCCCGAGATGGATCTCTCTAATCGGGTAGCTCTCACTTAAGATGAATAGGCCAACTGCCCCATCTTTAGGATCATTGATACACTCAAATTACACCTCCCTAAAGAAGTATAAGCGATTGTTATCAAGTAAAGAACCCAACTTGTAGGTTGGGGTCGATCCCACGAGGAAAATGGTTTAGACTTTACTTTAACCAACAATTATATTCAATTAGCCAAAGTACTTCCAGAAACAAGTAATAAAAAGGGGGGAATTTGTAAAACAAATTGTAAGAATTCAGTAAACAAAAGTCAATTTCGGTTGTTATCAAGAAGAGAAAATTAACTAGGGTACATGTGTTCACCACAAGCTCATAACTCAGTAATCCTAATAACAACAATCATTTTCTAGTGAATTACATGCAAAGTGATAAGTTAGGTATCTCTAAATCCTTGGTCCGGCATGTAGAGAATTTCACCCCGCACCTTGGTCCGGCTACGTGTGTATAATTTTCTAACCCTTACCTTTACCTCGTATTTGACATCATATTCGATGTTTGGCTTAGTTATTACTTCGCACCAATCGACACTAGCCTATTAGATAGTATTACACTAAATCTATGTTGATAATTCTTTTCTTGTTGATTACCTCCTTGGTCCGGCAAGTAGCAACAAGGCGAGTTCTAACGCGTGCTCAGCGTTCCTCTGGAAAGCGCCACTCTGTACGATGTCCCATCTGTAATCAAACTCTGAAGTGTTGAGAGACCAAGAGTGACACGTGGTAGGACCACAGAGAAAACCACTAATGGTGGCAGGTGATATGTCCACCGGACAACCTTGGACCATAGTGGAAGTGAGAGGATCTTAGGCTAGGGGCTTTGACCGCTTGGTAATTGAACCTCGGAGAGTGCAAGCATAGGAGGCGTAGAATTCTTGCACAATCACCTCGCTATACGACCCTGGGTCTCGATCCATCCAGTCACACTTGTGAAAGTTAAACATCCGGTGGATGTCCGGGACAGTGTGCAAGCTCCCCATGAGGACTCTGCGCTCCTCTGTAATAAGTCGGGCCATTTTCTGTTTGTCATTTATCATCTTGGCATCCCGATAAATTTGCCATTAGCCCTCTACGCACCATCTATTTGGCTCTCCAGTGACTAGAATAGGATCATCATTCCGTGGAGCAGGTACTGGTTCCGAGCTAGTGGCTTCATCAGACGAGGCTGCTTGCTCATTGTCACTGGACCCTGCAGCGTGGGCAGATTCGGACCCTTAAACCTGGGCAGATTCGGACCTTGAGGCATGGCCCGAAGCATTGCTCGATTCAGAGCCTGAAGCCTGGGCATACTCGGATCCAGACATAGACCCCTCCTCTGAACTGGAAGTAGCCCTAGTTGGTGATCCGATCAGTGTGTGCTCCTCATCAGACTGGGAGACAGTGACTGCGTCAGGAAACACCTTCTAGGGGTGCCTCTGGTGACACGGGGTGCAATGGGACAAGTCCATGTGTTGGGAGGAACATATGCTGGATCAATTTCCGTGTCCGTGTCCTCATCGATTAACCTGAAGCTAGGAGCAACAGATTTTGACTTGCCCTGTTTTGAGTAGGTTATTAGCTTCTTGGGTGCCATCGTACTTGTGGACGCAATATTAGTGCCAAAACTAACCATACACAAACAAAAAAAAACTTTTAGAATTGTTAACGACCCTCAACTAAGTCCAAAGTAGATTTCAAACAGATGCTACAGTGGTCATCCATGGAGGAGACCTACGGTCCGTAGAGTTATCTACGGTCCGTGGATCAGGGGGCCATCAATATATGTCGCAGATGGAAACCACGGATGTGCATAACGGTCCATAGATGGATCTACGGACCGTAGTCCTCATCCGTGGTTTCACACTTGGTGAAATTTTTCATGTGCATCCATTCACGAACCTCATCTACAGTCCGTAGATGGATCTACGTTCCGTAGACGGGGTATCGTGGATGCCATCTGAGCCAGGTTTCAGCCATTATTTACTTCTGAGCATACATATTTGGCCTTATTTTTCAACATTAACGAAGTCTTTATCATGCATTTCAACATTCAATTATGCTAGTTCTTCATTCTTAAGATTCCGACTGATAATTTTACCAAACAATTTAGACTAGTTGTGCAACCCAAAGTCGAAACTAACATATAGATTTACGATCACATACAATAAGGCTACAAAATCATTAACTATCGTTCCAAAGGCATTGTAATTTTCAAGTTTATCATACAACTTCATCTAAAAATTACCCAAGGTCAAGACCCAACTCCCGACTTTCTATATTCAATCAATGAATTGGGATTCAAAGTGAGGGGAAAGTCTATTACCTTACAAGCAATGAGGAGTGGGGGTGATTGCGTGACGACACTAAGCTTAGCAAGACCAAGGAAGGAACTCTTCGTTAATAACAAAACACCGGACCCTTCTTGTGGAATATGCAATGAGTTGTATTTGAAATGGAAGGGAAGTTGGGGAATTATGGAAGGGAATATATTATGGGGCAGTTATGGAGTGATTTAGGGAGGTTATGGGATGGTTGAAACGGTTTTGGGTGTAATGGAGGGAAGAGGAATGGTTTAAAACAAATGGGGGTTTTTAAATAAGGGGTCCGGGTCGGGTCAGACAGCCTGAGGGTTTGGACTCACGAGACCCCGTGTATGGTCCATGAGTCGATCTACGGTCCGTAGAACAGGACCGTAGATCACTCTTACACTTAGAAAAATTTAGAGGCTTACCTGGGATCTACGAAAACCATCCACGGTTCGTGAATGAAACGACGGACCATCGATGGGGTCCGTAGACCTCTGCACCAGACCATATTCTGCAGATTTTTCGTGATGTACCTGCACATGTAGCAACCAATAGGCTATACTTTTTTACATTTTCTGAACACTTTTTAGACACGGACCCTATTCTAATTCTAGCCAACACTACTACAAAACTAAAACAACTATCAAATTTGATACAGGGAAGAAATCAAACAAAGCAAACTACTAGATAAAATCTATATCCTATCGTTGGCTAGATTGTACATCTTGGGTTTCCTCCTAAGCAGCGCTTGATTTAACGTCGCGGCACGACGCAGGCCTTTTCATTACTCAGACTTCATCAAGAAGATAGGCCTCAATCACTTCTTTCACAGTTTCAGCATTTCCCAGATAGATCTTGATCCTTTGCCTGTTTACCATGAATCTTGTTCCATCCCTATTTTCAAGCTCAACCGCTCCATGTGGGAGCACTTTTGTGAGCAAAAATGGTCAGGTCCATTTGGACTTGAGTTTGCCTGGAAACAGGCGCAACCTAGAGTTGAATAGAAGCACAAGATCACCAACCACAAATTCTCGCTTTTCAATTCTTTGATCACGATACCTCTTCATATTCTCTTTGTACAAGGCTGAACTTTCATAAGCTTTTAAGCGAAACTCATCAAGCATATTCAAGTCATTCATCCTTTGATTAGATGCGGCGCCCCAATCCAAATTTAACTTCTTCATTGCCCAAATAGCCTTATGCTCTAGCTCTACTGGTAAATGACAAGACTTCCCATATACAAGTTGGTAAGGAGACATACCTATGGG
>JAJOOR010014868.1:0-25815 GCA_036250505.1 Solanum acaule
ATTTAGACAATTAAAATACATAATCTAATTTTAATTTCCTTTAATATTTAGTCATGTAACTAATACTTATTAAACTTAATTTTAGCATGATTTAGTACATTTAAATTATGATAATTTTCATTATGACTTGTTAATTTGCAATATTTGTTTTACGCGATTTCATTATTATTATTTTTGTTGGATATTTTAGTGTCATTGATCATATCATATAGTGTTATATTTTTAAGAAACATCTTAGATAGTTGTATTTTGGTAGAACTAAAGAAATATTTGAAATACAAGTAAATTATATGTTTGTATGAATACTTTACCGGAAAAACCCGAAACAACCTGAAAAATCGAAAAATTCAAAAAAACTTTAAAAAATCCGAGGTTGAAAAACCCGAGTTTTATTGGTTTGGTTTGGTTTATAAATTTAAAAATCCGACACAAATAATTTGGTTTGATATTTGAAAAACCCGAACCAACCCGACTATGTACACCCCTACAGTCTTAACTTCATCATTCATACCTTCTTAAAATCAACTCTTCAAAATACGATTCCAAACATATTTTAAGAAAAAATAACATCCAAACAAAAATAGAATTCAAACAAAAATATGATTGCACTCACTAAGATCATAAAAGAAAGAATTAGTATATTGAGTTATTGGATAAACTGATAATTCATTAAGACGGTAGTAATTTACTATTTTTACATGTACATAAGTATTAAATATTTATCTCAATACCTTACTAGTTACTATCTTTGTCCTTTTAGCCTTTAATTCACACTTCATAGTGACTTCGAGTTCACAACTTCACATTATACAAAACGTCAAAACCTAAAGTAAGAAGCATATTCCTCTTAATTTTTCTCTGTGTTACACTTGTATATTTATTTTCATGTTTGTTATTATTGTTTCTATTTTATGAGCATTTGTAAAATTAAATTATTGTCTTGTCGCATCAAATTTATTAGAGAGGTCATATCTTGTTTTATAAGCATTTTTTATTGGGTAAAATCAAAATCCGAACTGTTAAAGACCAAAATCGATAAATCGAAAATCGATAAACTGAGTCGATAATACATAAAATTGATCTGAACCAACCAATGCACACCCCTATAATCCTAAAGCCTTTAACGATATTAAATGTAATGATACTTGACTAATACCGATTAAAACTTTAACACTTTTATTAATAGATATATTATTGCTCCTAAATATTACTTTTTGTTATAGTGTATGTTATGTACTACTACTAGTTATTGGATTTTGTTAGTGTTATTGCCCATGTGGGGGCTTATTTCGGATAGATTGAATTTTTTTTATAGTTCTTTACCGGTGAAACTCTACCAATCTTTTTAAGATATTGGACAGTTAGCTAAAATATGAAACGAGCGCACATATGCAGGGGAGTAATAAAGGGGCGGCTGGTAAGGTATAAAAAAAAGTCCTTGCCCTTAGGCCCTCAATAAATTGGGGGGTCCATTTTTTAGTTAATTAGGTAGGATTAAACTAAAAAAAAAAAATTAGAACTAAGACAACAAATGCAAACGACATTAATGAAGCGATAGATATGAGTTATGACAATTACTTTTTCCCTTTTCAATAAAAAGGTGTCTACTTTTTTTTTAATGTACAAGTTATATTTATTTTTTACCTTATTCTTTTTCTAATTTTATTTTTATATATTCTATCCTCCTCTCTTCTATTTCTTTTCTCTTTCTCTTTTCTAATCTTATATCTCTCTCTTATTCAAAGCTTAAGAATTTATTTATTATATTGATAGTTTATATTTTAAATTTGGAGAAAAATATATATTGCAGCAGCCCAATTCATTTTTGAAAATCAAGTCTTCAAAGTTCTTGAATCCGATAATATCATTTTAATTTCTAATATTATTTTTGTTTTGTGTCTTATGTTTATTATATTTTTTATTTGATATTGTAATTGTGTTTAAAATATTTGTTAGATTTTAATATGTCAACTAGAAAATATGAATTCGGTCATTCAAAACTTAAAAGAAAAAGAAAAGTCGATAACTTGATAAAATCTCAAAAAGGTGCTCTTGATAAATTTTAGAAGTGGTTTGGCTATATTATCGAATGAAAAAGAATTATTAGAAGATATTGACTACAGAAAAATTATTAACAACTTTGCATCTCAAAAAGCTAGAAAAATAGATTTAAATAAAAACATTTTTAATTTTTTTTTTTAATGCCTCTAGTTTGATTTTGGCCTTAGGCCACCAACGGGTTTGAGCCGCCCCTGGGGAGTATACAGGGTTACTAGGTTCACGTGAACTTATACTAATTTTTAAAAAAAATTATATATAGTAGTGTTATATTTTTAAAATATATTTAAATATAAATATGTGAATTCACACTCGAAGTATCATATAATTCAATGTGAGTGCACATCTCTATGTGAGGTTACAAATTTGAATCTTATATTTATTTTGTTTTATTTTCCTTTCTAAAATTGAGCAATACCTCTCTAATTGGTTATTAATAGCACTTTAGCTTTAATCTTTCGATATTTTCGAATTTGTCACGTTGGAAAATTCTATTTTTTTTTATAATTAAATCAAATGTGTATATTAAAACTAATAGTATTGAATGATATAACATATAATCAATGGGTTCAATCGATCTCAATACCTTCGGCACGAAATATATATATATATATATATATATATATATATATATATACTATTTGAATAAATCAGAATTAATTTTAGACCTATAACTTTAACAATCTTTAGTGATAAAAATATAAATATCAGATCAATTAAATTTATAGTCTGGCCATGCATGCAGAAGAAACGTGCAAAGAAACCTATTGTCTGCACTCTGCAGGTTTCTACTTATAGCCACTCATTCTATTAAAGCTGTCTTGCAATATGTTTCAGAAACGCTCCCGAAACGAAATGTTTCTAATTAAGTATTCTTTACGTAATTTATAAATATATAAATTTTATTTTAAAAAGATTAAATATTTTACATACAAATTTTCGATCAAATTTAAATTATTTAACTCTCGAAAAATAAAAAAAGTCACATAAATTGAGACAAAGAGAGTACTAATTAAATTTTTGAGCATTATTTTTATATTTAAAATAAGTTAATTATCGGTTTAAGAGAGTTATTGAAAAAACATTCAAGAATTACCTGACAGTCTTATTTCAATTTTTCGATTCTCATATATTGTAAACTGACTCAATCGCTTTACTTATTAAAAAACTGGACAAGTTGAAAGAGTTCGACAATTACACTTTCTCACATAAGAAAGAGAGATTAGAATGCCATACAAATTAAGAATCTTACATTATAAGACGATTCCTCCCATTGCTTGAAGTTTGGAAACCATATTCCACTATTGAATAATTTAACTGATTTTTTTTTTATCAAAGTCAAAGCAAAGAACGATTTTTCTTTCCTTCGATGTTCTGGGATAATGCTACAATTTTTACAAGAAATTGTTTAAGAAAATTCAATATGTGTTTGCATAATCAACGTTCCCTTCTTTTTTTGATATCTTTTATTTTTATTCTTATTTACATTTTCTAAGTGATAAATTTGAGAAAATTAATTGTTTATATTTATTATTTTACTTTGAAGGAAAAACGATATGATATATTCCTTAACTATAAAATTTAGAGTTGATATACCTATTGTTATAAATGTGTCTTAGATATACGCCTAATATTATACAAATGACTCAATTGAAAAAAATAATTAACACATGAGATAGCACATTAAGATATATACATTTTTCCTCTAATGAAAGTGAAAACAATAAATTTTAACTTATTTGTCAATTTTTTTTTCTTTTAAAAAAGTAATCCATGAAGGGTTATATTTGATCTTTCTCACACTTTTCTTTTTTACTTTTTTGATTAAACGGATAATTCGAATTTAGTATTTTGTTGGTCAAATTTATTTTTTTCACTATTTGTTGAATTTATTATGAATGCACCAATTTTTTTTCTACATACACAAAAATCAAATTACAATATAGCCGAAAAAAAAATTATTTTAATATTTTTTCTTACTTTTTTTCTTTTTTTCCATTCACACACTTTCCTTTTAGTTCTCTTATTTTTACACTAAACAAAAGAAAGAAAAAAAGAATAAGAAATTAAGTAATCATAATCAAATAAATCAAAAAATAATTATGTGTGAAAATGATCAAATATACCCCTAAACTTTGTTAGAAGGATCATATATACCCCTACTTGATTTTTTTTTTAAAATTAAAAATAAAATAATTCAAAACTAATATTTTTACTATTGCTAGATGAAAAGAGTCCATGAGAGCAACTTTTGTTACAGTAGCGGAATATGTAAACCACGTTTGTATTGATAGTGGTATATGTGAGTCACTTTTGCACGAAGGGTGTATCAGCTCTTAATTACAAAGTTGAGGGGTGATACATACTGTCACGACCCAGGGGTACCCTCTAGATGTAACAAGGCGTATAAGACTTCGAGAGGCCACATACAAGCCACTTAGCATGTCATAACATAAAGTAATAGAAAAGGTGCGAAAATTTAAAACATTCTCAATTATCAAAGTCTTTCATAAAACGAACGGAAGTCTAACATCATTGTCTCAAACCATCTGACATAAGAGATAGAGTCTTGGGACGCAGCCCATACAATAGTCCAACATGAAAAGAAAGACATAAAGGAGAAATGGGTAATCAAATCCTCGAATGCTATAAGGACTCACCAAATCTTCACTCCTTGATCAACTATGAACCTAGCCAAGAGTGCGTGAATTGAGATTGCCGGACCCTACATTTTTATAAGAAATGTAGACAAGAGTATGCGTTAGTACACGAATGTACTAAATATGATAGCTTTCATAAACAACATAAACATAAGGATTAGTCAAAATAAGACATAAGGCATAAGCATAATCCAACATAATAACATCATAATGAGAGAGGAATACTTCCTTAAGTAACCTCACTTAACCTTTGCCAAGACTTAGGTTGTCCGCCTCTAGTCAAGCTTACATCATGGAAGGCATATCTAGCAACACTCCAAGCTAATCATCTTCATAACATAATCACATTATTCATACTTACTTTTAAAGACATGGAGATTCGCCTCTATGCTTAGCTCCTAAAGGCTAATGGGTATTCGCCTCTTGCCTTACTTACTCTAAGATCATGGGTACTCGCCTCCACAATCACAGCGTATGATACGGGTACTCGCCTCCACATCATTTCATAAGGATCATGGGTACTCGCCTCCATGTCCATTCATCATAATAAGAACGTGGGAAATCACCTCTTGTTCGATTATAAGAAGTAAGGGAAATCACCTCATATCCTTAACATATGGAGGTCAAGGGTAGTCGCCTCTAGCTTCATCATTCATTTAGCATTTTAGTCTAGATTCATTTTAGGTAAGCAATCCTTTCAACCTAGAATCATTCATGTGAGTAAGCCTTTCACATTCATACAATCATGCTTAGAAATTCATTGTAGGAAATATCCCTTCTATACTACAACATTAATAAATAATATTTCATAGTCTAGGCTTTACTCTCAAAGCATCACATCTCATGATCATCATCTATGCTTTAATTTCAAGCAATTCGAGTCATAATTCATCAATTCTATAAGGAGATATCTAAACCCATAAAGTTTCCATTCAAGGCATAAAACCCAATTTCATCAATTATAGGTTAGAAACATGGAATAGGCATGGGTACATATAATTTCATCCTATAAACATGATTTACTACCAGTTAAATCATAATGAACCATTATCCACTCAATTGGATCAACATTCATCAATACCCACAATATTGGAAGAAACCCTAACTCAAATTGGGGATTTCATTTTCACAATTGGGGAAAACTAAGGAACTCCATGGATGAAAGAAGTCCATGGATGAAAAGCCATCATACCTTGATTACAAAGCCCACAAATGCTTGAGGGTTGGAGAATTGACTTTGGCCCTAGCTTGAACTCTTTCTTCTTCTTCAAGTTCTAGAGAGAGAAATATTTGAGAGGAAGATCTTGGGTTTTCTTTTTGGATCTTGAGAGAATGACTTAGGTTGGGGGACATTTGGGAATAAAATACATATATACTTTTCTAGATTAAGAGCAAAACGACGTAGTATTGCATTAAGAAAACAATGAAAAGACTTTTAAGACCCCAACTTAAAACCTTTGTAGATTTTCACGCTGAAGCTCGCCAAGTGGACCCTTGGATCGCCTAAATTTCCAGTAGCTCACCCCATGGAGCAGGCCGCTTTGGCAATAAGGGAAACCCTCTTGGTGATACGCTAACCTGAACGACGAGCCCCGACTTGACTCGCCCAATTTTTCAGTGTCTTGGGCTTCCTAGACAGTCCACTAAGCGATGGGGTTTCTCTTGGCGGATCACTAAATGACTTGGGCGACCATACTGCCCTTCGCCGAGTTAGCTTGGGAAGGAAATGTTTTCCTTAAACACTTTCCAAGGTACCATAGGCCCTTGCCCTCTTCCAAGGCTTGTTACCCCATACACTTAGCCCTAGCTTAGCCTACTAGATTCCGAGGTGTTACATTATCTCCCCATTGGGAACATTCATCCTCAATTGACGTTGTAGATGCCTTACGGAAGAAAGGATTCAAGATTAGCATCCCATCATGTATACAACATCATAACGATGTACAAGGCAAAAGAAGGAAACATCAACTCCAAACTAAACACATTTTATGCATCACAAGGAAGTAGAAACTACATCTAACAACCCATTATTCATAAACTCTCAACATTTCTCATGTTTTAGGAGGAACTACCTTCTCCAAGCTCAAAAGCATGCTCAACACAATCTCATGGAGCTAATATGAAATTTGCTCTAAAAAAGAATAACTAAAGCATGTTCAACAATTCACCTCATGAAGTTGATAGGCAACTCTCACTCATTGCACAACAACATGAGGCAATAGATTATAAATGCCCTTTTCTTTCAAAACCTAAACTTGTTCATGAACATGCATCAAACAAGAAAATCATGGAAACAAATACAACACACATGACTTCAACAAGAGCAAAACTAGAGGAACTCATTACCTCAAACTAGAATAGGAGGAAAAAGGTGAGGATACCGGGACATCATATCGGCTTCGGCCTCCCAAGTAGCACCCTCAACAAGATGGTTTCTCCATAACACTTTTATGGAAGCAACCTCTTTGTTTCTTAATTTCTTAACTTGCCGGTCTAGAATCTCTACTGGAGTTTCTTCATAGGAAAGTTTCTCTTTCACTTCTAGCCCTTATAGGGGGACTATGGATGTCGGATCTCCAACACACTTTTTCAACATGGAGACATGGAAAATCGGATGCACCGATGCCAACTCCTTTGGCAAATCAAGCTCATATGCAACCTTACCAAAACGTTTCACAATTTGATATGGGCCTAAAAACGGGGACTAAGTTTCTCCTTCTTACCAAACCTTATTACGCCCTTCATGGGTGAGATTTTCAAGTAAACCCAATCAAGCACATTAAATTCAAGTTCTCTCCTTCTAACATCGGTATAAGACTTTTTTCGACTTTGGGCGGTTCTCAACCTCTCTCTAATGAGTTGAATCTTCTCTATAGCCTCATGAACCAACTTAAGCCCTAACAAGGCAATCTCACCTATCTCAAACCAACCTATAAGAGATCTACACCTCCTACCATAAAGAGACTCAAACAAAGTCATACCAATACTAGAATGGTAGCTATTATTATAAGCGAATTCAATGAAAGGTAAATGGTCATCCCAATTTCCCTTGAAATCAATCACACAAGCCCTTAACATGTCTTCTAATGTTTGGATTGTTCGCTCTGTTTGCCTATCGATTTGTGGATGAAAAGTGGTACTAAGCTTAACTTTAGTGCCAAGACCCTTTTGGAAAGACTTCCAAACCTGAGAAGTAAATTGGGTACCTCTATCGGAGATAATGGACAAAGGCACTTTGTGCAACCTTACCATCTCCCTCAAGTACAACTTAGCATAGTCTTCTGTCGAATAAGAAACCTTGATGGAAATGAAATGGGCTGACTTCTTCATTCAGTCTACTATGACCCAAATTGAATCATATTGTTGTCGAGTTCGTGACAACCCTACTATGAAATCCATATTCAAGTCTTCCCACTTCCAAGTAGGAATGCTAATGTCTTGGGATAAACCTCCCGGTTTCTGATGTTCAACCTTCACTTGTTGGCAATTTGGACACTTAGCCACAAATCTCGCAATATCATTCTTCATCTTATTCCACCAATAGACCTCCCTCAAGTCACGATACATCTTGGTGTCTCCTGGGTGAATAAAATACCGAGAACTATGGGCTTCAGATAAAATTTGTTCCCTTAAGTCATCAACATTCGGAACACATAACCAACCTTGATATCTAAGGACACCATCTCTCCCTTGGGAGAAAGCCTCAACGAATTTTCTAAGTACCGCTTTTTTCAATTCTACCAAAGTCAGATCAAGACATTACTTTGCCATAACATCCACTACAAAAGACGATTCCGACCCTTTATGAACCATGACACCACCCTTGGCGGAGTCTACAAATTGAACACCCAACCGGGAAAATCTATGGACATCTCTTGCAAACTTTTTTCTATAATCTTCAACATGTGAAACACTACCCATCGATAGTCGAGTAAGAGCATCCGCTACTACGTTTGCCTTACCAGGGTGATATAGGACACTCATATCATAGTCCTTTAGCAATTCAAGCCACCTACTCTGGCGAAGATTCAAGTCCTTTTGGGTAAACACATATTGGAAGCTCTTATGATCGATAAAAACATCAACATGGACCCCATATAAATAATGCCTCCAAATATTTAAGGCAAATACTAACGCCGCTAATTCAATGTTGTGGGTAGGATAGTTCTTCTCATGAACCTTTAGTTGCATTGAAGCATAGGCAATAGCATTACCATTTTGCATAAGAACACATCCTAACCCCACTCTAGATACATCACAATATACCACAAAGCCATACGTACCCTCCGGTAAGGTCAATACCGAAGTGGAGGTAAGTCTATCTTTCAACTCTTGGAAACTTTTGTCATAAGCATCCGACCATATAAGCTTAGCATTCTTTTGAGTCAAAGCCGTCAATGGAGAAGCAATGGAGGAAAACCCCTCAACAAACCTTCTATAATAACCAGCCAAACCTAAGAAACTTCTAATATCGGTCGGTGATAGAGGTGTAGGCCAACTCTTGACCGCATCTGTCTTAATCAGATCCTTCTCAATTGTCACGACCCGAGCCTATACCCTGGACGTGGCCGGCACTGGAGAACCATTTTTGGTCCCTAAGTGAACCCTCATTCTGGCTGACTATAAGAGGAAGACTAACTCAAGCATACAAAGCTAAAAACTGAATAAAAATTCATGAAACTCAATTACAAAGCTTTTTAACTCAAATGAAAAAATCTGAATAAAATTAATATAGTCAACTCGCCATAAAATAGGCAACTTAAGTCTTTAAAACATTTAACAAAATAAATGAACAGACTTCTGAAACTCTACTATTTATCTATAAAGCCTCTAAATGACAAAGATGGAATTCGGGACAAGACCCACGACATCCTAACAATGGTCGGTTGAAGTTGAGTAGAATCTAACATCAAAACTTAATCGATAAGGAAACTTCAAGAACACTTATCAAGAACTCATCAAGAACTCTAATCTTTCAACTTCAAGAATGAAATTTATGCTGAAAATAACATGATTAGCGTGTGGGTGAATGAACCCAACACTATGGAAGTCTACATACCTCTTAGGGATTAAATTCATGGCGAAAATACGTAACAAAACTCAAGAACCTCGACGAACGCTTTGATCCTCTCATCTTTTCTCTTCTTGAACTCTCAACATAAACCCTAGTCGTATATTAGGATTATAAAACTGAACCTAATCAGATTAGACCCTAAAACCTTACTAAAAATGAATTAAATCTTATTTGGTAAGGAAAAGACCAAAATACCCCTCACTATTTTCGGGTAACTTTTCTTAACTGGACAGCTTAACTTCAAAAGGGCATATCTCAGTCATCCGAACTCGAAACTTAGCAAACTCGGTGGAGTTGGAAATATAATTCAAAGACCTTTCATTTTCCATCTTATGGCACACCTTACTCCTTCTGTATTGAGAGTTATTGTCAGTTTAATTCGACCCAAAACTTAGAAGAACTTAGTAATGACTTGAATGAATTCTCTTTAGTTCTTCTTGGAACTCAAGGTGCTACATCTAGTGACCTCAACACTCAAGAAATTTAAATTCCTCAGTAAAATCTTACTCACAACGAAGGATGGTTCGAGTCTCAGTTCAAAAAAATTCTGGGGTGTTACAATATCTCCCCCTTGGGATCATTCGTCCTCGAATTACGATTGGACTGGGTATGGAATATGGTTACTCTTACTAAGGTCTGAGTCTAATGGTATGCTCTTACTATATTCAAACTTAACCCAAATCCTTCGGAATCAACTAACGGCTCTCATTTAACTATTTCTCATAGCAAAACCTCATCCTCCTCATTTATAACCTTAAACGGAATTATCACGCCATCACTATCACGATAAGAACATCAACCTCCTCTTTCTAACATCACTCTATTACTAAAAGGACCTCCGGAAAGACATCTCCCATACTCTTTGGAACTCATTACTATCTTATTCTCAAACACTTAACTTAATTTCTCATCTTGTCATCTCCCCCTTAGGTCTAAAGCTGACACTTGAAAGTATATCTAACTGGTTTACATCCTCTTTTACTCTAACACTCGGGAGAAACTTATCTCACGACTACTGAACTCTCAATAAAAAGGTACTAAGACCTCTTTCTAAGGTGTTTCTCTTAACCTCTTCTAATTATATACCCTCTTGGTACACCTCTTAATGCTCTTGTTACTCTTGTGACTTAGCCATACTTCACTGCCCTTATCTAAAGTTGAGGGTCTCTCACTTGTACCACTCTTATTTACTGCAGCTAATCACCTCAATTCATCACCTACTCTATGACAAGTCTACCAGATCAAATCCCAGGACCGATATCATCACCCTCATATTGCCATTCTTTCGATCATGACACTCATCTCGAATTCAAGCTTAATGTTCATTACTAAACCCGAATATCAATACGATTGCTCGCCTACTATACTATACCTCATTAATTAATCAGTTCTGTAACCTTATGACCCTCCTAAACATATCATAAACCTAGTTTAGATCTATCACTTTATGAACACTTTTGCTCTTATATTAAACACTTACACTTGGTCATTACCTACACAATGACCCTTCATCACAAGCTCCACTCTACCTAAAGCACACTCTACCTCCTATGATGGAATCTTCACAACTCATCACTTCTTAGTCTACCAATAAGGGAAAATCTCTTCATTAGTAACTTACTAGGTGCATAACTATAGTAACATAGCTCGTCAAAACACCATCTCCCTACTTAGATTACTAAACATCTTTATACTTTCCTCTAATTCTAGGCTCTTTCACTACTAATACTACTCATGATCTCGTCATTCATACTATCTTTTAGGGTGAAAATACCACCCAAGCTCTAAACATACTTTCTCATAAGGATCTCAGCTAAAACAAGGCTTAGGGAAGAGAGTACAACTCGCTTTTAGCTCAAACGTACGATTCATATAAATATGGGTGTATTCCTCTGAAACTCAACACTTAACTCACTCATGGGCTTCTCTCAAGCCCCACTGGAGTCTCATGACTTCCTCAAGACTCTTGCCAAGAATAACTCATCTATAAAGGACCTTTAAGCTTTACCTTTCAACCACATCTAGTATGATGTGTAGGTGAATGAATTCGAGAAACAAACGAGTATGAATAAATTTCTATGACATAACTTTATTGCACGATTAAGAGTATGAAAGATGGGAAACAATTCTTAAATGTCTGTATTCCCTCATTTATAGAAGTGGGGGCCTCACAACCATAAACAAGACCCTACTGACATGGCTTCATTGAAACCCTAAGACACTTGAACTCTGGGCTCTGATATCAAGTTTGTCACAACCCGATCTTACACCCTGGATGTGGGTGGCACAAAAGAACCATTTCTGGTCTAAAAGCGAGCCCTTATCCTGGCTGACTACAAGCAGAAGACTAGCTTAGGCATACAAAGCTAAAAACTGAATAAAAATTCATGAAACTCAATTACAAAGCTTTAACTCAAATGAAAAACTCTGAATAAAAATAATATATTCAACTCATCATAAAATAGGCAACTTAAGTCTTTAAAATATTTAACAAAATAAATGAACAAACTTCTAAAACTCTATTGTCTATCTATGAAGCCTCTAAATGACAAAGATAGAAGTCGGGACAAGACCCACGACATCCTAACAACTGATATAAATGAAAGTAAAAGTGGAACCCTCCGGAAGAAAGGAGGCTAACCATAGCTAACTCGAACTCCATGTGGTATCAACAAAGCTCATGTTGATGAGCCTGATATATGTATCTGCATCATGAAATTATGCATGCTAAATGGCTCAGTACGTGGAATATACGAGCATATAAGGGGAATTCTAAAGCATAACATAAGCTTGGACTTGATAGAAAAGAAACATACTTACCTCTTCTGAACTCACTCAACTCAACTCAACTCAAGAATAAGTTACTCAACTCAAAGATATGATACTCAACTCAAAGGTACTCAACTCATGATACTCAAGGATAAAGCAATAGTAAAAGATGCAATATATATGGAAAGCTTTTAAAATAGTACATTGCAACTTAATGTATCGAAGAATACAATAATAACTCAGTTTGTATATATAAAAATACAATATAACTCTGTGGGGGTTTCTCTATCGACAACCATCACTATGAGCTATGTGATGATACAACGTCTCACCCACGCTGCCAGAACTATCCTATACTTTGCCGGGGTATAGAACCTCTCAACTAAGTGGATCTACTAGTCTATGCTAAAAAACATTAAGGAATCATCTAAAAAGTATGACCATTTTCTATCCACGTTGGCTACATGGTTTATGGGGGCTGTGAGTTATCTAAACTCTCCTCCATATCGGTGCTAAATACTACTCCCAAAATATACTAGCTCATATGTTTAAAAACATAATTTTTTCTATGGTTTGAGATTATTACTCAAAATATCTTTCTTTCAAAAGAGATGGTACTCAAACTGCTCAAAACTCTTTTGGAAATCTCAGTTTTCTCTCATCTTAAATGTGAAAACATTTACTCTTAGGAATACTTAGTTCCTATATATCATTTTAAAGAAAATGAACTCAACTCTACTCTTTCTCAAAAACATTTCAAAATCATATTATAATATGATCATTGATGACTCGAGAAGTTATACTGCATAAACATTGATGGTATATCTAGATACCATACTGCTCATACATTGATGGCATACTCGATTGTCATACTAATCATGTTTTAGAAAACTCTTTTCTCAAAACTCATCTTTACTTTCTTAAAACTCAGTTTAAGAACTCAACTGTTGGCTTTAAAAAGATTTTCAAAATTTATAACTCAAATCATAGGGTTCATGCGGAATTATGGACATGAACGACTCAACTCAAGAATGTTAATGATACTTCTCATGTCAAGACTGCTTGACTCATAGGGTTCATATGGAATTATGGGCATGAACTACTCAACTCAAAGACTTCATGGGTAACGTGTAATAGTCCCATGATTAGGAATATAATCTCAAAATGGGTTAGGAACTCAAGACTTAGAACTTGAAGATACTACTCCTCTCAAAGATACTCAACTTATGGAGTTCATGCTGAATTTATGGGCATGAACGACTTGACTCAAGGGTCTACATAACGATATGGAACTCGTGTATACGACTCTTCTCATTCTCATACTTACTTCCTCAAAACTTAGCTCAAATCGATAATTGATCTCAAAGGATCCACAATTGAACTCAAAGACTTACTTGAACTCTACTCTTAACTCTCCTTTGAATGTGAATTATGAATTCAACAGTTATGGTTCATGATATGAAGGATCTAGATAACAATATAACAATTCGATAATTAGGAATAGAACTTTTAAAAGAAACACGAACTCAAGAACTCAAAATCAACTTATCTCAAGAATACTCAAATCTAGGGAAAGTATCCTAGATTACTCTTTTACTGATCTAAAAGTAGATGTAGGGCATGAGGACGAACTATTCCAATACTATGATAGTCTTACATACTTGAAAAAAAAAAACAAGGTTCTTGAAGAATCTTGAAGAAGAACTTGATTAGAAGCCTTGAAACCCTAGCTTGAAGGTAAACAATCAAGAAAACCTTTCTTGAGATTCTTGAATTATTTTCTTGAAATATCTATGGCCAAGACTTATGATTTTCATTAGTGATTCATAATTGTATGGAGGAACTTGAGTTGGAAATAATGGAATTCTTGGAGAAAAACTTACCTTGAAGAAGAATCTTGAAAAAGATTTAAAGAATCTTGAATGAAGTCTTCTACTTTGATTTTTCCTTTGGGTTTTACCCTAGGGTTTGAGAGAGAAGGGAATAATGAACTAAAAGTGAATATCTGATTATTTTGAGCCTTTTATTAGTTAAGAAATTCGTTTAGGTTTTTCTTGGAGGTAAAAATATAAAAACAACCCTTTTTAATGTTTTCCCGTCGGCTAAATTCGTAACAGCACTGTATAGGTTACTAAAATAGTGATAACATTTTACTCAAACATTGGATTGACGCGAAATTGGTGGCGTTGGAAAGTAGATTCAAATACCTTTAATTTAATAGGTTATGACTCACATAACTCTTTATATTCTAAGATATATGGTCGTTTAAAGTTGACCCAAGTAAAATCTTGCATCAAAACTTAATCGATAAGGAAACTTCAAGAACACTTATCAAGAACTCATCAAGAACTCTAATCTTTCAACTTCAAGAATGAAATTTACGCTGAAAATAACATGATTGGCATGTGGGTGAACGAACCCAATACTATGGAAGCTTACATACCTCTTAGGGATTAAACCCATGGCGAAAATCTGCAACAAAACTCAAAAACCTCGACGAACGCTTTGATCCTCTCCTCTTTTCTCTTCTTTTCTCTTTTTGAACTCTCAACTAAAACCCTAGGCGTATATTTGGATTATAAAACTGAACCTAATCAGATTATACCCCTAAAACCTTACTAAAAATGAATTAAATCTTATTTGGTAAGGAAAAGACCAAAATACCCCTAACTATTTTCGGGTAACTTTTCTTATCTGGACAACTTAACTTCAAAGGGGAATATCTCACTCATCCGAACTCGAAACTTAGCAAACTCGATGGCATTGGAAAGATAATTCAAAGAACTTTCATTTTCCATCTTATGGCACACCTTACTCCTTATGTACTGAGAGTTATTGTCATTTTAAGTCGACCCAAAACTTAGAAGAACTTAGGAATGACTTGAATGAATTCTCTTTAGTTCTTTTTGGAACTCAAGGTGCTACATCTGGTGACCTCAACACTCAAGAAATTTTAAATTCCTCTGTAAAATCCTACTCACAACGAAGGATGGTTCGAGTCTCAGTTCAATTTTTTTTTGGGGTGTTACATCAATACCCTTTCTTGAAACAATACGGCCTAAGAAGGCCACAGACCTTAACCAAAATTCACATTTACTAAAATTTGCATAAAGTTGTTGGTCCTTGAGGATTTGGAATACGATCCTCAAATGATCAATATGCTCATTCTTGCTCCATGAATAAATCAAAATATCATCTATGAACACAATTACAAACATGTCAAGGTATTGTCTAAACACCTTATTCATCAAATCCATAAACGTCGTCGGGGAATTAGTCAAACCAAAGGACATAACCAAAAACTCATAATGACCATATCGGGTTCTAAAGGCCTTTTTCAGAATATCTTCTTCTTTCACCCTCAATTGGTGATAACCCGAACGAAGATCAATCTTGGAGAAATAACTTGCCCCTGAAGTTGGTCACACAAATCGTCAATCCTTGGGAGAGGGTATTTGTTCTTGATAGTCACCTTATTCAATTGTCAATAATCAATGCACATACGAAGGGACCCATCTTTCTTTCTAACAAATAAAACCGGAGCACCCCATGGAGAGATATTCGGTCGGATAAAACCTTTGTCCAACAAATCCTTTAATTGTTCTTTCAACTCCTTAAGTTCCGTCGGAGCCATTCTATAAGGAAGAATAGAGATAGGTTGTGTATTCGGAAGAAGGCCAATCCCGAAGTCTATTTCTCTTTCGAGAGGAATACCGGGTAGATCCTCTGGGAACACCTCCGGAAATTCATTCACAACGGGAACCGACTCAAGAATAGGGGTCTTAGAATCCACATACCTCACCTTAACTATATGATAGATACAACCCTTAGAAATCATTTTTCCAACTTAAGATAAGAAATAAATTGACTTCTAGGCATAGAATTCCCCCCCTTCCACTCAAGGATAGGCTCATTTGGAAACTAAAATTTGACTACTTTAGTCATACAATCAATATAGGCGTAACAAGAATGCAACCAATACATGCCCAAAATAACATTGAAGTCTATCATATCAAGTTCTACCAAATCTATTAGAGTGACTCTATGGGATAAGGAAACAGGACATCTCCTATAAACTCTCTTAGCCACCACGAAATCACCAACAGGGGTAGAAACAGAAAATGGTTCTAATAACACATCGAGAAGCATATCAAATCTCATAGCCACTAAGAGAGTCACAAAGGACAAAGTAGCACCGGGATCAAGCAAAGCATACACATCAAATTGAAAGACTTTTAACATACCGTTCACCACATCCGAGGAACACTCTTGATCACCTCTAGTTTAGAGTGCATAGAAACGGTTTTGCTTAGTAGCATTTCCACTCGAGCCACTTGGACCAGATGAATGGTAGGGTTGAGCTCTACGACGAGTGTCTCCCTCACTTCTAGCAACCGAATGGCAGTTCCTTATCTTATGATCTGTTTTACCACACCCGAAGCAAGCATTAGTACCCGCTAGACACTTCCCTTCATGATTTCTCCCACATTTAGAACAAGTAGGCATCAGAGGCCTACTACCATCTCTTTGAGATTTTGGGTTGGACACTTTCTCATTACTTGGTCTCGGGGGAGCATTTGTAGAACCTTTTCCGAAGAACTTTTGCCGGAACCTTGAATGACCCCGTCCACCGGGCCTAGAATGTGAATGGTTACCATCATCCACTCTTGCTCTCTTTGCCTCTTTAGATCATTCCTTGAGATTTTCTTCCTCAATTTGTTAGGCATGCACCATAAGGCGAGAAATGTACATATTATGGACAAACGTAGCGGTGCGGCACTCTTTGACTACCATGCCAGACACACCCGATACAAACTTACTCATCTTGGCCCTACGATCCGCCACAATAGAAGGAACATACTTGGATAATTGAGTGAACCTCAAAGCGTATTCCCTTACACTCATATTTCCTTGCCTAAGGTTAATGAACTCTAGTACCTTGGCCTCTCTCATCTCAAGAGGGAAAAATCTATCAAGAAAAGCACTTTTGAACCTTTCCCATTCTATGGGACTCACTCTTCCGGCCTTGCCTCTTTCCATTGATTGAACCAAATCTGAGCAACCCCTTTGAGTTGATAAGCGGCTAACTCTGCCTTCTCTACAGGAGTCACTCCCACAATAACAAGTATCTTGTAGACCTTGTCGATAAACTCTTGAGGATCTTTCTCAACTTTAGAGCCATAAAATTCGGGAGGGTTCATCCTTGTAAAATCCCTCACTCTTGCTGCTGTCGTACCCACATTTGGGTTCATGGGGGCTACCACCTCTCTATTGACTTGAGCCATAACGGCTTAAGCCAACACTTGGAAAGCCGACCTAAACTCCGTATTTGTCACATTGTCAGCTAAAGGATCAATTGGAGCTTAGGGAGGAGTTTATTGATTCACATTGTCTCCCTCATTCCTTCTAGTATTATCCCTTCTAGTATTCATATCATGAAAACCATCGGGTAAGGATTTAGAGAAAAACCTTATAGAGTTAAACTCCATGGCACGACTAAGAGAAATAAAGAAGTGAAGTTTCCTAAACATCTAATAGCCTCTCATTCATAAATGTGGCGCATTTCACACTTATGAACAAGACTCTACTACATGTGGTTTGAGACATCCTAGAACCATTATAAACCTTGTGATCTGATTACCAAGTTTGTCACGACCCAGGGATACCCCTTAGATGTAACAAGGCATATAAGACTCCGAGAGGCCACATACAAGCCACTTAGCATGTCATAACATAAAGTAATAGAAAAAATGCGAAAATTTAAAATATTCTCAATTATCAAAGTCTTTAGTGGAAGTCTAACATCATTGTCTCAAACCATCTAACATAAGAGATAAAGTCTTGGGACGCAACCCATACAATAGTCCAACATGAAAAGAAAGACATAAAGGAGAAAGAGGTGATCAAATCCTCGAATGCTATGAGGACTCACCAAATCTTCACTCCTTGATGAACTATAAACCTAGCCATGAGTGTGTTAATTGAGATCGCCAGACCCTATATTTTTTATAAGAAATGTAGGCAAGAGTATGCGTTAGTATACGAATGTACTAAATATGATAGCTTGCACAAACAACACAAACATAAGCATTAGTGAAAATAAGACATAAGGCATAAGCATAATCCAACATAATAACATCATAATGAGAGAGGAATACTTACTTAAGTAACCTACTTAACCTTTGCCAAGACTTAGGTCATCCGCCTCTAGTCAAGCTTACATCATGGAAGGCATATCTAGCAACACTCCAAGCTAATCATCTTCATAACATAATCACATTATTCATACTTACTTTTAAAGACATGGGGATTCACTTCTATGCCTAGCTCCTAAAGGCTAATGTGTATTCGCCTCTTGCCTTACTTACTCTAAGATCATGGGTACTCGCTTCCACAATCACATCATATGACACGGGTACTCGCCTCCATGTTCATTCATCATAATAAGAACGTGGGGAATCACCTCTTGTTCGATTCTAAGGAGTATGGGAAATCACCTCATATCCTTAACATATGGAGTTCAAGGGTAGTCGCCTCTAGCCTCATCATTCATTTAGTATTTTAGTCTAGATTCATTTTAGGTGAACAATCCTTTCAACCTAGAATCATTCATGTGAGTAAACCTTTCACATTCATACAATCATGCTTAGAAATTCATTGTAGGAAGTATCCCTTCTATACTACAACATTAATAATCAATATTTCATAGTCTAGTCTTTATTCTCAAAGCATCACACCTCATGATCATCATCTATGCTTTAATTTCAAGCCATTCTAGTCATAATTCATCAATTTTATAAGGAGATATCTAAACCCATAAAGTTTCCCTTCAAGGAATAAAACCCAATTTCATCAATTCTAGGTTAGAAACATGGAATAGGCATGGGTACATGTAATTTCATCCTATAAACATGATTTACTATCAATTCAATCATAATTAACCATTACCCACTCAATTGGATCAACATTCATCAATACCCACAACATTGGAAGAAATCCTAACTCAAATTGGGGATTTCATCTTCACAATTGGGGAAAACTAAGGAACTCCATGGATGAAAAGCCATCATACCTTGATTACAAAGCCCACAAATGTTTGAGGGTTGGAGAATTGACCTTGGCCCTAGCTTGAACTCTTTCTTATTCTTCAAGTTCTATATAGAGAAATATTTGAGAGGAAGATCATGGGTTTTCTTTTTGGTTCTTGAGAGAATGACTTAGGTTAGGGGAAATTTGGAATAAAATACTTATATACTTTTCTAGGTTAAGAGTAAAACGACGTAGTATTGCATTAAGAAAACTATGAAAAGACTTTTAAGACCCTAACTTAAAACCCCTGCAGATTTTCACACTGAATCGCCAAGGGCACTTGGCGACTCACCAAGTGGACCCTTGGATCGCCTAAATTTCCAGTAGCTCACCCCATGGACCAGACCACTTTGGAGATGAGGGAAACCCTCTTGGCGATGCGCCAACCTGAATGGCGAACCCCGACTTGGCTCGCCCAATTTTTCAGTGTCTTGGGCTTCCTAGACATTCCACTAGGCGATGGGGTTGCTCTTGGCGGATCGCCAAATGACTTGGGCGACCACACTGCCCCTCGCCGAGTTGGCTTGGGAAGGAAATGTTTTCCTTATTCACTTTCCAAGGTACCATAGGCCCTTGCCCTCTTCCATGGCTTGTTACCCCCATTCACTTAGCCCTAGCTTAGTCTACTAGATTCTGGGGTGTTACATTATCTCCCCTTAGGAACATTCGTCCTCGAATGACGTTCTAGACGCCTTACGGAAGAAAGGACTCAAGACTAGCAGTCCATCATGCATACAACATCATAACGATGCACAAGGCAAATGAGGAAACATCAACTCCAAACTAAACACATTCTATGCATCACAAAGAAGTAGGAACTACATCTAACAACCCATTATGCATGAACTCTCAACATTTCTAATGTTCTAGGAGGAACTACCTTCTCCAAGCTCAAAAGCATGCTCAACACAATAATTATAAGTCAAAAGTCATTTCAAACAGACCATTGTGTTAGTAATGAGTAGCTTGTGAAAAACTACTAAGGTCTCATTTGTTTTCATTAACATTTAGTCGCCGAAATCTGAATGATTAAGATGTTGTTCTAGATTTGAACACACTGATTGATTAAAGGGAAAAGGGTCAAACATGTTATCAAACTTTGAAAAAGGGTTCATCCATGTCATCCGTTAAAGATTTGACTAATCTATACCATTTCCATTTAAAAAAAAGGCTCATCTAGGTACAAAAAGATGAATAACATTTTGCTGTGAAGCTTCGTATTTTAAATATATAACAATAATAATTTTTTTTTATTTTACTATTTACGAGATGATTTCAATTTTTAAAAAAATCTCTTAATTTATTTTTCTAGTCAAACAACTTTCACGCAATCTGTATCAGATTGATTTTGTTGAGTTGTGCCTCGTTTGTATCTACGGACAACAGTTATTGCACTTTAATGAACTCTAATTGCAAATCACGTAGTCTTGCAAACTGCAAAATACTCTATGTACATCTATTTTTATTTTTTTTATACTGAATAAACAAAAATGGACCAAAAGAGATTTAGAAGACCATTGAAAATAAAAATATTGTCATTTGTAAGTGTTATGGGGGTTGGACATAAAGTACCTCAGAACGTCGAAGTTTAATTAATTAATTACCATTACCATAAAGAAAGAAACAAAAATGTTGAGGAAGAAAGAAAATGACTGTACACATCTTATATAGCAACTCACAAGTCACAACAATAAGTCAATGATTAATAAAAGACAATTTGAAACAATTGTACACATCTATAGCACCTCACAACAATATTAACCACTGAAATTTTAAACACGTTTTCATTTATGTTGGACAGCTATATTTTTTAAAATAAAGTTTCGTTATTTTTTTCTATTTTTCAGAGCACCCAAAAAGATTAATACTCCCTTCTTTTCTAATTACTTGTCCATTTTTTCTTTAATAGTTGTCCCTAATTACTTGTCTATTTTGACAAATCAAGAAAGGACAATTTTTTTTACCTATTATACCCTCAATTAAATGATTAATTTTTGAAATATTTAGAACTTTTCATCCACTTCATAATTAATAGGGGTAAAATGGTAAACTCACCACGTCATTAATTATTTTCTTAATAGATGTGTCAATTCAAAAGTGGACAAGTAATTAGGAACAGAGGGAGTAGTACATTAATTTTAAAATAGGATATCAATTCGTAACGTCATTTTTGCCGCAATGATTTTAGCCATAATTGTTCAAATACCCTTTTATTTTATAAATATGGTATTTCTTAAATTTGTAATTTAGAGCAAATATATTTTTCATTTCTTAAAAAATAGTCTACAATTTGGATTTAAGAAAAAATTGTTAATTGGCATTCTTTATTTTCTAGAACTGAATATTACAACTATGTGTTACTAAGAAATTAAAATATTTTCAGTTCTATAAGATTAATATTAGATCACAATGAAGATCTATACTTCCATTCAGATTGAGTAAATAAAAAAACTACTTTAGTAATCCAGAAACATATTTAGAAAAGAATATTGTGACCAAGACATAATTTGTATCTAAACATAGAAGCATGAAGAAAATTGGCATGCTGTACTAAGGGAAGGAATTGACAACTATTAGTCCTCTTTTGAAAAGTTGGCACAAAATGGCCATTTTTTACTTTTTAAGCTAATAAAAGTAGCAAATAATTACTCCAAAAATTATTTTGTAAATTCATTTTCTTTTGGAAAATTACATAAATAAACATGTTTTAATTAATTAATTACCATTACCATAAAGAAAGAAACAAAAATGTTGAGAAAGAAAGAAAATGATTGTACACATCTATAGCACCTCACAAGTCGCAACAATAATGTTGGTTATGGGTCAATGATTAATAAAAGACAATTTGAAATAATTGTATACATCTATAGCACCTCACAACAATATTAACCACTGAAATTTTAAACACGTTTTCATTTATGGTGGACAGCTATATTTTTTAAAATAAAGTTCCGTTATTTTTTTCTATTTTTCAGAGCACCCAAAAAGATTGATAGTACATTAATTTTAAAGTAGGATATCAATTTGTAACGTCATTTTGGCCGCAATGATTTTAGCCATAATTGTTCAAATACCCTTTTATTTTATAAATATGGTATTTCTTAAATTTGTAATTTAGAGCAAATATATTTTTTATTTCTTAAAAAATAGTCTACAATTTGGATTTAAGAAAAAATTGTTAATTGACATTCTTTATTCTCTAGAAATGAATATTACAACTATGTGTTACTAAAAAATTAAAATATTTTCAGTTCTATAAAATTAATATTAGATCACAATGAAGATCTATAATTCCATTCAGATTGAGTAAATAAAAAAACTACTTTAGTAATCCAGAAACATATTTAGAAAAGAATATTGTGACCAAGACATAATTTGTATCTAAACATAGAAGCATGAAGAAAATTGGCATGCTGTACTAAGGGAAGGAATTGACATCTATTTGCCCTCTTTTGAAAAGTTGGCACAAAATGGCCATTTTTTACTTTTTAAGCTAATAAAAGTAGCAAATAATTACTCCAAAAATTATTTTGTAAATTCAATTTTTTTTTGGAAAATTACATAAATAAACATGTTTTAATTAATTAATTACCATTACCATAAAGAAAGAAACAAAAATGTTGAGGAAGAAAGAAAATGATTGTACACATCTATAGCACCTCACAAGTCACAACAATAATGTCCGTTATGGGTCAATGATTAATATAAGACAATTTGAAATAATTGTACACATCTATAGCACCTCACAACAATATTAACCATTGAAATTTTAAACACGTTTTCATTTATGTTGGACAGCTATATTTTTTAAAATAAAGTTCCGTTATTTTTTTTTATTTTTCAGAGTATCCACGGAAAATTTATATATGTATAAAAAAACTCAAGATATGTTATATCTAGAGTATAACATAAATAATATTAAAGAAATATTCAAATTAAAACAACTATCGGGAAGAATATTACAATAAATATTATTACATATTACCATGAATTTAGCACTACTAAAAACTAATATTAAAGGGATATCAAGATTAAGACACTTAACAAAAGAATATTATAATACTCCCTCCGTCTCTAATTACTTGTCCATTTTTTCTTTAATAGTTGTCCCTAATTACTTGTCCATTTTGACAAATCAAGAAAGGACAATTTTTTTTTATCTATTATACCCTCAATTAAATGATTAATTACTTTGACATATATAGAATTTTTCATCCACTTCATAATTAATAGGGGTAAAATGGTAAACTCACCACGTCATTAATTATTTTCTTAATAGGTGTGTCAATTCAAAAGTACTGAACAAGTAATTAGGAACATAGGGAGTAGTACATTAATTTTAAAGTAGGATATCAATTCGTAACGTACATAATTTGTATCTAAACATAGAACTTAGAAGCACGAAGAAAATTGGCATGCTGTACTAAGGGAAGGAGTTGACATCTATTAGCCTTCTTTTGGAAAGTTGGCACAAAATGGCCATTTTTTTCCTTTTTAAGCTAATAAAAGTAGCAAATAATTACTCCAACAATTATTTTGTAAATTCAATTTTTTTTGGAAAGTTACATAAATAAACATGTTTTCTTAACATAGTCTCTAAAAATTTTATCATTTAAAAAAATTACAAAAATCTCTATCGGACACATCCATATCATCTCTCGATACATCTATATCACCTCTCATATACATTCATATCCTCTCCGGATGCATCCCTCCCTGGGGCGGAGCCACCCTTGCCCAAGGGGTGTCAAGCGACATTCCTTCGCTAGAAAATTATATCATATATAGAGCTAAAATTTTGATTATATATATACAAGTATTGACACCTCTTAGAACAAGTTGAAGGTTTAGTTTAGTGGTTAAGGAGTTGCGAAAATTTCTTAAGGTCGCCATTGATCCCTCCCCTCTCGGATACATCCTTATCCCATCTCGGATACATCCCTCCCATTAAGTAATGTATCATTCGTAATCCCTGAGCTATGTATCCGCAGGTTTCCTGATGTATCCGAAATTTTATAAATTTAAGGGATTTTTGTAATTTGAGAAAGAATAAAAATATAAAGTAATTAGCTTTTAATACTAGAAATTTATGTAATTTTTACTTTTTCTCCTCCTAAAATCTCGCTTCTTTCAGGTTTCTCTCTCTGTCCTCATAAAATCTTTCTTTTTTTATCCATAAATCTCTCATACTGATTCACAATAATTTCTCCAATATTTATATTTTGATTTACCATATAACATTTTATAAAAAATAAATAAATTATATTCTATAATTTCTCTACAAATTAAAAATAGACATACTATATCAACGTGTCATTTAACTTGGCTTTATCTATTGTTTATGCCTGCAACTTTGGATGTGCACAAGTAAAAACTTAAATTTGTATATAGTTGCACAAGTAGACACATACATTCTACTTGGCGTTCTACATAACAATTCGCATCCTACGTGGTGTCCTATGTGTATTATGCCACGTAGAATGTGTGTTTACTTGCTTAACCTTATACATGTTTAAGTGTCTACTTGTACACATCCAAAATAAGAATGCATAGAGCTCAGACTAAGTTAAACGATATATTTATGTACCTACTCAAACTAAGAAGTCATGAGCTTCCAAAATTTAGTTCAACTCTGGTAAATTGTACTTATGTTGAACTCCTTTCAATTTGGATTTTCAGTTCAGAAATCGAGACTTCGGCAATGATTTATGAGCAAAAAGACAATTTAATCATGAGTGGTCATATACCGAACTAAAAGGGATTGTCCAAACTTTATTAGGAATACTCAATAATTTATCATACACAAGGATGAATTTGAATGTATATATGTTTATAAATAATAGTGATTGTTTTACTAATTAATATTGTGTATACTAAGTTATAATTTTATATATACAATACATGATTATTAATTTTTATATATTGAAATACATAATGTCTCTTAAAAGTTTATTATGTCCTTTAAATGTATATCGAACGCAATTTGAGTTGATACACCTGATATATACATATACGGATTTATTGAGTTTTACTGCAGTCTGAATTTGTATACATATGTTATACACACCTACAAGTTTGTTGCATGCATACAATTTGCTTTAAGTTTTATTGTCGTTTGATTTGCATACACATGTTGTATGGACCTTTTGGTTTGGATATATATGA
>JAJOOR010014869.1:0-23424 GCA_036250505.1 Solanum acaule
ATGATCCCCAAATTCTCAAAATTGGCCTATGATGTGGGTCTTTGTGAATATGATCTCTATTGGTGAAATTATGTTTAGATTAGATTGTATTGATGTTTTCTATGATTATCTATACTTATTCATGTTGAATTGTTGGTATATTGATGAGTTGAGGATTATGGCCTTATGGGCAAAGTTATGGGTTGATCCCTTTGTTGGTACTTAGATTATGTTTATATTATTGAATTACATTGTTGATTCCTATTGCTACCTATGTCAATTGATTATGAATTGTTGAGGATTGATCCATGGTGATCATGGCTTGGAGAATTGGTAAGTTGACCTAACTTCTAGTCTATAGTATGAAAATTGATGTTGTGAGGTTTGATCCACTTATGGTGGAGGTGTTTACTTCTTGTCTATCTATGCATGTTGAGATCATGGCCTTGAAGGCAATAGATGTGAAGTGAATTGATGATTATGATGCATATGTTTATGAAGTTATGCTATGAAGGTTATGTATGAAATACTCAATGCTAGCATGATGTTTAAAGTGTGTTTATGATGAGGAATATAATGTGAATGATAATGTTAGGGATAAGGTGTGGTCTACATGATTGATTATGTTGGAATGACCCCTACCTATATGACCCCCTATATGAATGTTTGATCATATACATGTTAGGAGTACCTATTCAATGTTGAATGTGTCCTTGTCTCCTATGATGAAGTGTGGGTGTGTGGTCTAGAATCCCTAAGGGCTTTATATGTGAATTGCTCATGATTTGGGGACATTGTGAATGTGTGGTGATCCCTTGAAGGGAAGTGCACTCAATATCAATGTTGTTGCTAATATGTCACTATGAGGACCAATATGCACACACACACACTCTACATGTATAGCTATGAATATGATGTGTTATGGTGTCTATTGAAAGGTTAACTCGCATATGCACCCTTACATCTTATTATGCATGCAAAGTGTATGATTAGCAAGGTATGAGTATGTGTTGTATAAAGGTGTTTATGTGAAAGGCTTTCTCACATATGTACACACACATGAATGAATGAATAAGGTTTATGAAAATCTAGTGAAAGTGAGTCTCTTGCAAGGTTTCCTCAATTGTACTCTAAACTAGACTATGTTATGAATATGGTATGATTATGTGAAAGGTCATTCTCACATAATGTAGGTTCTATGATGAAAGGTCATTCTCATCTTAGAAACCTTTGAGCTATATGATATGAGGGATTAAGTCCCTAAAGCCTATTTTACGAACTAATGTTAAATAAAGACTTAAAGATGTTTAAAAAGGGAGTTGGAGCTTTGCACTAAGTGATGGAATTGATTCATAAAGGCATATGATTGCTTGAGTTTGTATGTTTGCTTTTACATAAATGTCGTTCAGAGTTTTAGTGTGACGCTTGTGGAAAATCCACAAGTTTAAGTTGAGGGTGTTGATATACCGTGAGTTTACGGTACTATTGATGCATTTCACCAAGAATTTGTATGAGTCTTGGGCTGTATGTTATTAGATATAATTGTTTTTATGTAATCTTTGCAAGAAATTGGTTCGGAAGCAATTGAGAAAGAAAAGAACTGAAGTGGCAGCAGTAGCAGTCGACGAAGCCAACCACGGACCGTAGGTCCAGTGACAGGCCGTAGGTGCTGAAGCGTGGATGTGAGTCAAGGAAGTTTGACAAAGTGGGGAACCACGGAGGCAAACGATTCCCCGTAGATTGAATGACAGACCGTCCCGCACGACCGTCGTTTCTGATTAGAAAGTTGATTTCTAGTACTTGAACCACAGAGTAACTGGATGGACCGTAGTCCAATCCATAAACCTTAGGTTGGATCGTTGTGTGAAGACTCTGAAATATTTTCCCAAATGCTGAAGTTGGGAGGTGAACAACGGACCGTAGGCTGATCCATGGTCCATAGGTCGTGTCGTCGATTGAAACCGCATCTGACCCAATTTTCCTAATTTCGTTTTCCTGCTTTGTTTAGGATTTAGTTCTTATAAATACTAGTTGTAATTTCCGTTTTTGGGAGTTAGACCCTATTGGAGACTCTTTTTTTGTCTTTTGGAATTACTTTGTAAAAACTTTGGCACTTTAATTCTAGAAGCTAGTTTATACAATTTGCACTTTGAATTTCAATTCAAGATTTCAGTTTTCATCTATTCTAATTGTAAGTTCATGATTTCTTTTAGTAACCCTAATATGAATTGTGAATTCTCAAGCATGAGTAGCTTAATCCACAACTAGGGTTGTGGGAACCATGAGCAATTAACAATGTATGAATAATAATTAAGTAATTCTTGAATAGTGTTTATGCATGTATGGTTAATCCTTTCGTTTAGAAGTCTTTTTAACGTAGGCCAACATTAGAACTCGCCTCGTTCCTACTTTCCTTACCAAGGGGGTAATGAATGAGAAAAGGAGATTTAGTTAAGGATTTGCTGCTATCTAATAGTCTGACTTTAATCAGTTTATGAGAGAGTGAATACCTAACTCAATTGACACAAGGAATAATCCAGGGTAAAGGTAAGGGTTAGTATAGCACACACCGATAGACTTACCAAGTTGCGAGGGGAAAGTTCCTACTTAGATTACCAATCACTTAGGTATACCTAACTTATCAGCCTTGCTTGTCAAACACTAGGATAAAATTTTCTATTATTAGGAATACTACACTATAAGCTTGTGGGGAACACATATACCCTAGTTTCCATCTTATATTGATATCTTAAATTGTTAATCTTGTTTACTTGTTACTTAATCATTCAAATCAACAATCTATTATTTTATTTACAAATCCCCCCTTTGTTACTTTTCTTGGAAGTAGTTTGACTAAACGGAGATAGTTGTGAGTTAAGTTTAAGTCTAAACCATATTCCTTGTGGGATCGACCCTAACCCGAAATTTAGGTTCGTTATTTGACAATGACCACTTATACTTCTTTCAGGAGGTGTAATTTAGGTGTATCACCTCTTCATTGACGGCTTTGACCCAAATGAAGGCTAAGTTTGTATGGTCTGAATTATCTGAGATAAGTTTCCAAGAGTAAAAAATAGACTTACTTCCGCTCTGGTTTTGACTTTACCGAAAGGGACGGATGGTTTTGTACTATATTGTGATGGCTCGAGAATTGGGTTGGGATGTGTGCATATGCGAAACCGAAAGGTTATTGCTTATGCTTCAAAATAATGTCTGGTCTATGAGAAGTATTATCCGACCTGTGATCTTGAATTAGCGGCAGTTGTTTTAGCCTTAAAGATATAGAGGCACTATTTGTATAGTGTTCACCAACCACAAGAGCTTACAATGTGTGTTTAATCAAAAAGATCTGAATTTTCACCAAAAGAGGTGGCTTGAATTATTGAAAGATTATGATATAAGTGTTCTCTATCACCCCGGTAAGGCAAATGTAGTAGCGGATGCTCTTAGCAGGTTGTCTGTTACACCTCGGACCTCAAAATGAAGAAAATCCTAGTTTTCATAAAAACTTGTGCCAGTAATGACGGAACAACCCACAGACCATAGGTAGAACCACAGACCGTATGTGGGGTTCCGTTGTTAAGGCCCAAATGTTTATGATCTCTGATCCCACCCGCGGTCGACCAGTACGGTCCATGGTTGGACCTACGTAACGTAGGTGAGCATTAGCAACCAATTGGAGGGAATTGGTTGTTGGGTCAACTTCAAACGGTTATATCTTTTAGCACAAAATCAATTAGGGGGGCCCATGACCTATCAAATTATAGATAATTGAATACTCTTTCCAACGCGACCAAGTTTTCTGAAATCCCAACTCCGAGTATGAAGTTATGATCTTTTTAGTGAAGCCTTGTTGGGTAGACCACGAACCACGACCATAGTCGACGGTAGGTAGTCCAAACGATGGTCCGTAGGTCCCTCCGTGGATGGCCTTCATTAGCTTTTAAGTTAGGGTCATTTAGGTCTTTTTCCTATGTGTTGGGACCCTTAAACTACATTATTTAATGCCTAAACTACGTCGTTTGACTCAGTCTAAGCCAAATAACTTAGTCAGACTTACCCAGAACCCTCATTCTCAAAAAATCATCCAAACTTGGAGAAAATAGTCGGCCAAACCTCCTAAGAGCCAGCAACAACATTCTTCAAGGTTCAGCCCTGGAATAGAAAGGATTTATCCATAGATTTAGTCACCACGTATGTGGGATTTCATTAGTGGATTCCTTTCGTCCACTAAGTCTCTAAAATTCAGTCAGCTCCTTGATTCTCCATTTCTTGTTTAGACGTAGGGTTTCTAAAACCCTGGATATTTACTGTGATTTCGCTATTGTAGTATCCTAAATTGAAATAGCTTGTTTCTGTTAAAGTTTGCTTAATCCCTTGTATGAAACTCAGTATCCTAGTTTGTATAAATTATCTTAGTTCATGAATTATACTTGCTAGGTCAGTTAAACAAATAATCATGCTCCAGATTTCAAATGTTACATTATTAGTATATAAATGTAGCATTCTTAGATTGCATGTTAGTATTTTGAGCTATTCAGTATATTTGTTACATTGTGTCATATACATATACAGTTGGTAATAGACTTAGCACCGAGTTGGACTAGGGTTCAGCGTACCCTCATAGTCCCAGAACTACGTGCCCCCATAGGAGTATAAGTACCCTATGTTGGGCATCATATTTAGTGATCACACCAGTACTGTTTTTATACCCCTGGCAAGGTATATTGAGTCCTCTCGATGTGGCGTATAAATCGGACTTCACATTTAACTCACGTGGTTTATATCTGTTAATAGTAGCTCCTACAGTCAGACTCTTAGTGCATTTTACTAGGTTTTCAGTACATACCTCAACATTCAGTTTAGCATGATATTTTCATGATTAGTACTTGATCATTGCATTCAGCTTAGCTTTTTCAGTTATGTTTTAGTATTTACATTCTTACTCAGTTTATATTATTGCTTAGTTATGCTTTGTTCATCTTATATATAGTTGTTCAGCTTAGTATCTATCATGAATGCTTAGTACATTCCAAGTACTGATGCATACTCTGCGCTACATCATTTCATTATGTAGGTTCAGGTACTCATCATCCAGATCGCACTTAGATCGATTCTCAGTCTGCATTTCAGCAGCTTCAGTGGTGAGTCATCATACTTCGAGGGCATAGATATGCTTTCCATTTTAGTCTTTATAGTCAGTTTTCAGATTTTGTTAGAGTTAGCTTGGGGGCATATCCCAGCAACTCGACTCAGTTAGAAGCTTTTCAGACATATTATTAGATTCAACTTGAGTTGTTAGGTGATTGTTTCATCTATCACTAAACTTTTAGTATGTTTTATATATTGAGACTAGTTGGGTTTTTTCCCACTTTCAGTTATCCATGTTTTAGCTTCCGCATAGTACATGTTCTATTCAGTGATTCTCAGTTTGCTTGATATATGCTAGACACAAGGTTAGCTTGGGGTCACTCGTGACCCTAGATCCCGTGTTACGTTAAGGAAGTAGCCTCGGGGCGTCACAAACTTGGTATCAGAGCATTAGGTTCAAGAGTCCTAGGATGTCTGAAAGCCGCACTAAGTAGAGTCTCTGTTATGGGTGTGAAGTGCACCACATCTTTGAGAGAGAGGCTACGAAGTGTTTTAAGAAAAATATCACTTTCTTTGTTATTTTTATCATGCGTCGGTATGATCCAACTTCTCCTTTCTAATCCATCATTATGCGTTTCAGATCATGCCTCTTCGTCGAGCTAACATATGGAATGCTAATGCTAATGCAGTTCCTCTAATCTCGAACCATAAGATTACAAATGTAGAATTTTGAATTGTGATTCAGTTCTTGGCTCAGAGTGTGGCCAATCAAAATAATCAGCAGTTCCCAGTTCCTACTAACACAAATGGTGGATCGGCTGTAGCTAGGGTTTGAAACTTTGTTCAGATGAATCCACCTGAGTTTCTAGGGTCGTAGGTTGGTAAGGACCCATAAAACTTTATTGATGAGTTTAAGAAAATTCTTGGAGTAATGCAAGTGGCTAGAACTGAGAGTGTTTAGTTAGCATCCTATCAACTTAAGGATGTGGCTCATATCTGGTTCACCTAGTGGAAAGATAACAGGGGTGCAGAGGTAGCTCCTGTGACTTGGGGATTGTTTTACTGGAGCTTTCCTAGACAGGTGCTTCCCAAGGGAATTGAGAGAAGCTACGACACAAGAGTTAATGAACTTGAATAAGGGTTCAATGTCAGTCCAAGAGTACGGGCTGAAGTTCACCCAGCTCTCCAGGTATGCTCCACACATGGTTGCCAATCCAAGGGCACAAATGAGTAATTTCTTGTTTGGGGTATCTGATCTGGTGAAGACTAAGTGTACGAATTATATGCTTCTAGGGGATATGGATATCTCCAGACTAATGACTCATGCTCAGTATGTTGAGGGAGATAAGCTTAGGAAATTGACTAAGGACAACAAAAAAACCAGAACAGGAAATTACAAGTACTCTTAACAAAAGTCAGACGATGGAAATCGCTCGCAGTTTTACCAGAGGTCTACAACCCCAGCACCTTCTTCAGCTAGTGCTCTATCCCTCAGGTTTCGACAGGATCAGAAAGGTAGGGCATCAGGCTCTAGATCTCAATGGAGTGCTTAAGGATGTATCTTAATTTGGAAGTGCTCCGTATTTAAGAATGCTGGCCACAAAAGAACTACAAGTCCAAATTAAAATGTTCCAGAATTATTGTTGAATTTTAATGAACTTACTTTTTTATTTAAGGATGTATCTTAATTTGAATCAACTTATGTTATATATATAAAATGTATGTTTTACTTTGAACTACATTTTTATTTTATTACAAAACTGATGCCTTTTTACAATTTTTTAATTAACAATTTACAACAAAATTTTGCATCTATTCCAACAGATGTCAATTATGTGTGACTGATGCTTATCGTGACCAACGACACTATCCTGTGGTATGAGTGTCTACGATCGTTGATAATATAGTAACCTAACCAAGGGCTGGGGTCGTGTCCCAAGGGAGCGGTTTTGAGAATTGATAGAAAAATAAAATTACATTCTAACTAGTCATAGCTAAAGATATTAACAAACAAAAACATAGTAAATTAAAGGGGTGACACGAAAGTGTCAAATATCAAATGGGGATTTTGTAACAACTGATAAAACAGCAAAATAAACAAGAAAATCAAGTATGGGCAAAGGTTCTTGGGATGTCACTGCAATACAAGTTGAGATAAATCGTTGGGTACATGCTTTCAATAGGAAATTTGCAAGACAATAGTTACTAGGCTAAGCTTTAAATGGAAATAAGTTCCCTCTCGGGCAACTTACCCCGTTACAAATGCGTTCCTCTCGGACACCCATTTGCCGCATGAAGACCAGCCTACGCCTTACCCCACTCACTCTCTTGAGCTAAGTGTTAGGATATGGGTCTAGGGCTCACACTCTCGGGCTAAACCTCATGTCGACCCACTCCTTAGGCCATCAGTCTAGTGGTTGTGGTTTCGTGACCACCCTCTCGGGCAAGCCGAAAACACATGGGTGGCTTTGTATTTGCAACTACAAATCCTTTAGATTAACCCACAACCACTAGGTGAAATCACCATTAAAATACATCTAACCTATCAGCAAGCAAGACCCAACAAGAATATCAACCCATATTTGCTAAATCACACCCCAAGAATGGGGGGTTTTAGCCACACATCAAGAAACAAGAAATTATACCTATCATGATAATGAAATCAACTGGGTATAAGAAATTAAACCTTAAATTAAGCAAAGGAAAATGAATAGAGAAGACCCACTTCCAACTTGGGGAAGAAAAACTTTTTTCTTCAAGTCTCCACAAAACCCTCTCCAAACTTGAGAGAAAAATATCAGCTAAAGTATGTTCTCAAGTGAAAATAATAATAATAATTGTTCCACACTAAGACTACAACTCTAACTAGTATTTATAGTTTTCACAAATTGTGCTGCGGAGGATCGTTCGGTGACATTAGTCGATATCACCGATGAACTCGGCAATCCGCCCTTTAATCAGCTCATCACCTTCAGTGTCTTGCCTTCAGCATCCTCATTTTCTGGATCATTGGGCGGTACAGTACTGCTTCAAGAAACTAACCGGCGACTCACCGACTACTCATTTCCTCGCCTTTCGATCCACTTCCTTCAAGGTTTCGCGTATTGGAACAAAGGGCGGTACATGTCAATTCGGTGACTTGCCAAATTGGACTCGGCGATCCGCAAACTTTCATTTCTTGTTCTTTTCAGCCCCTTTTTGCTCCGTTTTGCGCCTAAGTGTCCATGCTTCCAGTAAAATTTCAAATACCTGAAACTTAAGCATTTTAATCAGGTATTGAGATAAAACAAGCATTCAAGGACACTATTTCTATTAAAATAAAGCCCTAAATGAGTCCAATTTGTGACTCATCAGTGACAACTTACTATAGAATTTTGCATATGTTCCAACACAATTTTGCATCTTTTCCAACAAATGTCAATTTTGTGTTACAACTTCCAACAGAATTTTGCATATGTTCCAACAAATGTCAATTGTGTGTATTGTTTAAAACATAATTGTCATTTGTTGCAGCATATGTCGGTCCATTGTTATTTTGACGAATAAGTAATTAGATTACAATTGTCGTTAAGTGACAACAATCCATGACTTTTCTATACTGTCATTGACACAATTTATAATGCACTGTCATTACAGGGACATCATTACAACTCTTCATATTCCAATCTTTACAAACTCTTTCGTTGAATAAACTTTTTCAAAAATTTAGGACTCCTTATATTCCATTCAAAGAAATTCAACTTTTCACATTTTAAATCTTTTAAAACTCAAAATTTGCAACTTTTCTTCCAAAGTGTAACTTCACAATGGTTATAAGAGAAAACTTTTACAGACAAGGATGTAGAAGAGGAATTAAACTTTTACAAGAAGAGAAAAAAATTGCAGGAAGAGGAAAACTTTTGCAAGAAGAGGAAATTTTCGCAAGTAGAGGAAAAATATGAAGAAGACTGCAAGAAGAGAATTTTTTTTTGAATTATACTGAATCGATGAATCATCTCAGTTCCTCAACAAGCCTAGTCCCTAAATCCCTAAACTAAATAGGAAGCTTATAATCGTGATTATACTGCATCAGCTCTTTCAGTCACAACTACCTATGTGGCACCTACAGTGGCAGAGAGTTTGATAAGACTCTGGGATAAGAAAGATCAAATCCTGAATAAGCTTCAGCAGATTCTCATTGTAAATCTTTTTATAAGCAAGGAGCTATCTATAAGAAGATAATTGCTAGGTCAATCTGGTCGGAAAGAATCTTGCATACACCTTGCTTTATATAGAAAGAAGTCTTCCTACTTAAGAAGGTAGCCTTTATATCATTTAGTGGATAAATCCTTGTTCCATTCCGCTTAAGGTGGCGCACCTTAGTCCCTTAAGCTTATGCCTATACCTGATTTCCCTTGAAATATACATAGTAAACCACTTTAAACTCGTAGCTAGTCTTTGCCCAACTCTGCCCGGGGGTTGGCCTTTTAAGGCTTATTTCACTTCTTTTTTTCTTTTTCTCTTATTTCTAATTGGAACTCTGGCTCCGGTGACCTCCTGAACCTTATTCATTGTGTCAACCCTTCTTCAACAAAGGAAAGATAGGAGGTAATTCCCTTTTTCAAAGCCCCTAACCTAGTCCCGGTTAGGTTCTCCAATGGAAAGATTTGAGATACCTTCTCCTACCCTATAAAGTAAGGAAGACTGACCCTATGCTTTATAGAAAGCAAAATAGTGATAAGGAGCTCCGGAAAAGTCCCCGAAAAAAGAAGCAACTTTTCCCAGAAGAGCAGAGGGGACAGTCTTTGGCCCAGGTAAAATAAAACCAGGCCTCCCCTTCCACCCAAGCAGACTATTCTCTCCTTATGGAGTCTAAGAAAAGAGAGATATCCTTGCGCAAGGAGAAAGATCGATGTCCTTCAGAATTCTAAAAAGATCAAGAATTGTGTGCCTTTAAATCCCGTCTTTCTTGATTTATAATCAAGACGAAAGGTCGGATGTACTTGTTCAGGTCAGGTCTACTTTTGGTCATTCTTCGCTCTAAAAAATAAAATATTGCTCAAAGAAGGTGACTCGTAGTCCCTTATCCCTACCCAAGGGGTTACTTACTGATATTGTTGCAAGGATTACTTCTTTTTCCTTCAATGATTTAGTCAATGTAAAATTAAGATATATATATATATATATATATATATATATATATATATCTATTATTTACAATGAACAACTTAAATTTTGTTTTCTAACCGATTGATTGTTTAGTTGCAAGGTTTTTCATGAAGTCGCAAATAAAACCTATACATATCAGAAGATAATGTTGGTAGACTTTTTGATTGTTTCATGGCGAGTGCCAAAATGAAGAGAACATAAAAAAGTTACATCTTTCATGAAGCAATGTAGAAAATGAGGAAATACAGAAACTTTATACAAAAAAGGCGCGGTAATAATTAATTTTAATTTTTTCGTATGTATTCAGGTGTTTATCGATGTATTCACCCTTTTAAATATATTTTTTTCTCAAATGAACTTTTTTCAAAAACAATACGCTAGAAGAAATTGCAGTGGAATTGTTTAAGCAAGCACCTGATGGAGGCCACATTGATGCATCATATGTGATTGTCATAATTTCAGTCTTCTATAGCGGTGAATTCGAGAAGGCTGTTGATTGGTACATGAAAAAAATGAAGCCACAGACAGTAAATGTTGACAGAGTTTATAAGAAATATTGACAAATATCTGGGCGAAAAAATCTTTAGTTCTGGGAGAAATAAGTTCCTAAGACTTAGAATCATCTGTAATTTATCTTGTTGCACTATTCAACATCAACAATAAGTTTGCAGGAATGGTCGGCCTGATAGTGATGATAACGATAAACATGTCAATTTTCATTGTCATGCGTGTAGTTGTGATGTAGAAATTGCTAATATAGTTGGTGTGTTTCCTAAGACTTAGAATCATCTGTAATTTATCTTTTGATTATGTAATACTTTTTGGCTCGAAACTATGTGCATAAGTTGAAACTTATCAATTTTCTGTTATTTTTTCCTCAATATATAGTTGTTTGGTATATGTTGCAACATATGTAAATTCTGTTGGAAAATTACCACACAGAATTGACATATGTACAAACATAATTTTAATTTAATGTAATATATGACTAATCTATAGGAACTTATGAACACTTCTGTGTGGTAAAATTCAACGGATGGATCATATGTTGCAATAGATATGTAACATTGAATGTCATTTTTCATTATGATTAAATATGATTGTGATATAAGACAATAATTAATCTTTATGTATTGTTTTATAACATTTTTTACTACTAAATTAAGGTCAAAGTAACAATCTTCATCAAATTATCAATACATAAATCCATTTAGGATAATACCATCAGTTGATCATCTAATGACTATGTGATTCAATATGATTGCGATATAAGACAATAAGTAATCATTATATATTGTGTTATAACATTTTTGATTAATGAATTAAGGTCAAATATAATAATATTCAACAATTGTATCCATTCATAAATCTATCAAATTGGAATATGTTACAACATATGTCAATTCTATTAGAAATTTACATGTAACACTCCAAAAATTTCTAAGTTAAGACTCAACCCATTCTTCATTTACTTCTAGGGTCATATTGGGTGATTCTTAAATTTTCCATATGTGTAATGATAAATTCTTTAGTGTGGGAATGATTTTGGATATCAATTGAGGTCACTAGAAACTCCTAGTACAAAGTTAAGTAGAAAGTTTCCTTACCGATTAAGTTTTGATGTAAGATTTTACTTGGATCAACTTCAAACAACCATATCTCTCAGAATATAAAGAGTTACGTGGACCATAACCTATCAAATTAAAGGTATTTTAATCCTCTTTCCAATGCCACCAATTTCGTGTCAATCCAAATTTTGAGTAAATATTTATGACCATTTTAGTAACCTGATATAGTGCAGTGACGAATTAGCCGACGGAAAAACATTAAAAAGGGTCATTTTTATCTTTTTACCTCTAAGAAAACTCTAAACTAATTTCTTGATTAATTAAAGACCCGAAACAATCAGATTTTCATCATTTTATTCTCTCTTATACCCTAAGGCAAAACTCTAAGGAAAAAAAATCAAAATAGAAGACTCCATTCCAGATTCTTTCAATCATTTTCAAGATTCTTCTTTAAGGTAAGTCTTTCTCCAAGAATTCCATTCTTTCCAACTCAAATTCCTCCGTATAATTATGAATCACTAATGAAAATCATAATTCTTTTCCATAGAGTTTCAAGAAACTATCTCAAGAAATCTCAAGAAAGGTTTTCTTGATTTTTCTCCTTCAAGCTAGGGTTTCAAGGCTTCTAATCAAGTTCTTCTTCAAGATTCTTCAAGATTCTTCAAGAACCTTGTTCTTCCAAGAATGTAAGGCTATCATAGTATTGGACTAATTCATTCTCACGCCCTACATCTACTTTCAAATCAGTAAAAGAGTAATCTAGGATTCTACCCCTAGATTTGAGTATTCTTGAGATGAGTTGATTTTGAATTCTCGAGTTCTTATTCCTTTTAAAAATTATATTCCTAATTATTGAGTTTCTACATTGTTATTGAGATCCTTGAGTTTATTTGTTCATGTCTATATTTCAGCACGAACCCTATTTTGAGTTATAAATTTTGAAAAGTTTTTTTAAAGCCAACACTTAATAAGTTCTTAAACTGAGTTTTGAGAAAAAGTTTAAAGGTTCAATTTCGTAATAAAGACTCAAGAGTTTCTAATGTTATTTATATAAATATATATATACCTATATTGATTATTGGACTTGAAAGATAAGTTTATAAGTGCATGTTTTCAAGAAGGTAAACATGTCGCATGTTTTGTAAAGTATTTCAAGTAATGTAAGAAGTTCTTTCTTTGTAATTGGTGAATTGAGCACAATGTTATATAAATTATTTTGGGAGTAGTATCGATCACCGAGTTGGATTAGAGTCTTTTATGATTCGAAAGTCCCATAGAACTACTTAGCCATCGTAGGATAGGATAGCATTGATTCTTCATGCGACACCTTACTGCCTCTGATAAGGCTAATTAGATGGATCCATAGTCATGATATCATCATATACCCCTGGCAAGGTATAGGATGGGCCCTTGCAACACGCGGCGGGACGTTGTATCATTGCTAGGCTCATAGTAATGGTTGTCGGTTAGAGAAACTCCCCACAAGTAAAGTATATTATTTTCATGTTGCTTTCATTGTATATTTTATTGTAAATTTTAAATGGTTTTCATTTCATATTCATGTATTGATTCAGTTGAGTTTCTTTCAGTCATTGAGTTAAGTTATTTGTTTACTCAGTCATATTACATACTAGTACATTCCATGTACTGATGTCATTTGACTGCATCCTTTTATGATACTGATATAGGTGTTCATGATTATCAATAGGCGCTTCGTTGAGATCATTCTACACTCCAGTTAGCTTTGGTGAGCCTCATTGTATTCTAGAGGACTTCACAATTACTTTTCAGTAAGTAGTTTTGAGGTGTCGTGGGTTTTGTCCCGACATCTTTTCTTAATAGTAGAGGCTTCATAGATAGACAACTTTGGAAAGTCTTTCAGTTTTAGATATTTTATTTATAATTTATATTTCTTACTCAGTATATTCAGCGAAGTTTTGAGATTCAGTAAGTTGTTTCAAAATGCTTCTTTCAATTTGATGCTTAGGTATGCTTGAGTTAGTCTTCCGCTTATAGTCAACCAGGATGAGGGTTTGATTGGGGGCCAGCAATGGTTCTCGAGTGCCGACCACGTCCAGGGTGTAGGCTAGGGTCGTGACATTACCACAAAGAATTGACATATTTACCAACAAAATTTTAATCTGATGCAAGACATGACTAATTTGTTGGAAAAATTGTAACGAGTAATGACCCTCTAGGTCATTTTTTTGTTTGTGCCTTTTTTTTCATCATTTAGTTGGTTCCTATAGCCACCCTAAGTCATCAATGACTTATTGGGACTGATATCTCAGTCACCTGGTCATTCATTTGGTTTTTATGTGAATTTCTTTATTTTGGAGCTTTTGAACCTTGAATGGTTGTTTACGATCAAATGTTCTGGAAGTGACCTCAGAATCCAATTCTAATGATTCCATCAGCTCTGGAAAGGTCATTTTAGGCTAGTGGAATGGTTGGCATGACTCCCGAGGCTTTTAGTATGAGTCAATGTGATTAGACATTTTAACTTTTAAGTTAAGACCTAAGTTTTACCTTGGTCAACATTCTTCGTAAACATGCTCGGATAAAAATTCCCTTAGCATGGTTAGCTCTGAAATGTCGAGTTTTGTTTAGTACGACCCTTCGTGTGGATCTCAAGACTTTCGGGCTAATTCTAAGCCCTTTTGTGGATTTTTGGCTTAAAATAAAGTTTGGGTGTGGGACCTAATTTTGTCGAGACAACCTCATATCGAAATTTTGACTACTCCATTGATTTTGGAATATAGAGTTTGGTGGGGTAGCATATCTCATTTGTGTGCATGGTTCCGAATGAATTCGAGACACCCCATCGGAGTTTTGAACTTGCCAAAAATCAATTGATGTGCATCAGCTTGTGCAAGCCTATATTGGTCTTCACGATTACGGGCCACCTTGGTCGTGTTCTTATATAAGATAAATGTTTGCCTCCAAATTTGAATGGTTGTGTCGTGTTCATGAAATCCTGGCTTGTCAAGCCTCCGCATTTGAGAGCCACCAGTCTCGTTCGCGGCACCTAAGTTTGCTGGCCTTCGCACTCGTCGGCCTTCGACCATATTTGGAATGGGTAACCATCTTGTGCTCCATGTTCACGGGCCCTTTGGGACACATTTTCAAAGAGAAATTCCATATGGCCTTTTAAATAAGGACAAGACACGACTCAGCTTATTGTGGAAGGTTCAAACCTTTATAAATCCCTAGTTCTAGCTTCGAATGGGTGATTCAAAGTCATTTGCATCCACAATTGTTGAGGCTATGTGCGTGTCTTATAAAAAATTATTGAAGGCTTTGAGGTAATTTTAGGTAATAGATGATTGCATTAGTTCTTTAATTAAGTTGTTTGGGTGAGCTTATTGCATGTTAATGTTTTTTCGCTTTGAGTCCCAAATTGTGTTCCATTTTGGAAGACAAGTTCGGGGTACTGTCTTAGGTATTTTTGATAGAGTTAATTCTAGAAATTCTGATGCGGGTTCCACGATTTCGGTATGACTCCAAAATTAGTCCATTTCCATTTTATATGTTCTTAGTATTGAAATGACCATATTAACATTGTGATTCTATTTTTTATTACGTGGCGGTGTTTTGAGACTGTTTGGGAGGGGAAAACTTCGGCATTGTGATTTGGAGAGCACGCGATTGGCCTCAAGGTACGCTAAGACTTTCTTTCTCTTAGCTTTAGCTTGAATGTGTAAATTTTAGTTGATTAGAATGAATTAGGTGCGAGTACCTAATTGCTCTTATTTCCTTTCTTAGATACCGTGTTTTAGGTTTGATCGGCACTATTTTGGGTGTGGTACCATGCTAGCCAGCGTTATGTGCTTAAATTCTATGTTGTGGATTGACTTGTATGTAGTTAGCATGTGTGGCCTTAGACTAGGATTAGGTTAGTGTTCCCTTAGACTTGCGGTTCTTGTGGCCTTTAGGCCTTGTTCTTTCTCTGACATCGTTTTAGGCGGACTAGCACCCTATAGACTAGAGTAGCAGACTTGAGTCTAACTGAATGAGCCTTACTTTAGGCGTTGATTCAACTTTGTTGAGCTTCTATTTACTCTCCCTATTTTTACAGCCCTGTTGCATACTGGAGGTTTTCCTGCTTCTTGGGAGATTCGGGATTGGAGTGGCCCAGGCTAGGAGTCTTTTGCTATTTTCTTAAGTTTGAACGTCATTTCATGGTGTTATTATTGATAGATGACATGCAGTACTTTGAGGTTCTTGTTGAGGCCATCGGGTTTACTCTTGCTAGTTGGGTAGGTGCCCCTATGAGTTTATTGTCTGGCTGAGTGATGGTCTCATTGGTGCCCCCGAGTACTCTTTCTAGTTGGGCTAGTCCCCCTAGAGTTACTATCTGGTAGGGCAGCCCCCGAGTTTACTCTTGCTATCTTCGTTGGTGCCCTTGGGAGTCTATTGTCAGTCTAGGCGAGCCTATTATTGGGTTCTTTTGGTTTGAGGGTTTTACTTGGGGGCTTGAGGCTCGGCTTAAACTTTTTAGTTCTAGGTTCACTTTACTTTACTATTGTAGTTTAGTTATTTTGTGTACCCATCGGGATGATGGGGTCCATTCAAGCTTTTACTTAAACTTGCAGACAAGTGTACCTTTTGAGCTTATAGGGGTCCAATTAGTTTTATTTTAATTGTACTTAGCCTTTATTTATGGTATGCTTGTGTGCTTACTTTTAAATTTCTCTTTGACCTCTGTTTGTGTCTAAATTCTATCTTTTCATATTGTCTTTACCTTTCTTGCTCAGCCGTTCTATAATGCCTACAGAGTACCTTTGTTTCGGTTTTCATATTGCACTTTGCATTTGTTCATGATGCAGTTCCCGGTATTAGCTACCAGCGGTGATTGTTCATATCAATAACAACTTTTGGATCGGAGTCGAGGGTGAACACATGGCAACCTAGACTTACTTGTCTTCTTCTGTATATTGTATAGCTAGTCTTTTCTATTTTGAGTCAACTTTGCTTTTGGTCCACTTTTGGGACTAATACTCTCTTGTTAGCACAACTGTGTACTTGTGACTTCCAAGTTTCGGAGGGATCTTCGTGTAGATAGTTTTTGTTTTCTTCTGCTTCTATTTTGTTTTGTTGCTAAAGAATTGTTTCTGCTTATTTCTACCTTTATACACATTACTTGTCATTTTGGATTACGGTTTGACTTACCTACTGGTGGGTTATATTAAGTGTCATCATGACTTGAGGAATTGGATCGTGACATATATTCATACTTCTGTATGGTAAATTTCAACAGATAGGTCATTTGTTGCAACAGATGTGTAACCTTACCTATCGTTTTTCATTATGATTCAATATGATTGTGATATAAGATTATAAGTAATCATTATTTATAGTGTTATAACATTTTTAATTACTAAATTAAGGTCAAATGCAACAATTCTCATCAAATTTATTAATTCATCAATTCATTTAGGATAATACCATTAGTTGATCATCTAATGACTATGTGATTCAATATGATTGTGATATAAGACAATAATTAATTATTATATATAGTGTTATAACATTTTTAATTACTAAATCAAGGTCAAATGTAATAATTTTCATCAAATTGATCAATATATCGATCCATTAAGGATAATACTATTAGTTGATCATATAATGACAATGTGATTCAATATGAGTGTGATATAAGACAATAAGTAATCATTATATATAGCATCATAACATTTTTAATTACTACATTAAAGTCCAATGTAACAAGCTTCATCAAATTTATCAATTTATAATCCATCATATTAGCATATGTTACAACATATGTCAATTTTGTCGGAAATTTACCACACTAAATTGACATTTGTACAAACAAAATTTTAATATGTTGCAACATATGACTAATATGTTGGAACATATACACATTTCAGTGTGATAAATTTCAACAGATGGGTCATATGTTGTGTATAACCTTACCTGTCATTTTTTATTATGATTCCATATGATTGTGATATAAGACAATAATTAATCATTAAATATAGTGTTATAGCATTTCAACTACTAAATTAAGGTCAAATGTAACAATCTTCATCAAATTGATCAAAACGTCAATCCATTTAGGATAATACCATATTAATCATCTAATGACTATTTGATTCAATATGACTGTGATATAAGACAATAAGTAATTATTATATATTGTATTATGATATTTTTTAATAAATTAAGGTCAAATGTAACAATCTTCATCAATTTATCAATTCATAAATCCATCAAATTGACATATGTTGCCACCTATGTCAATTCTGTTGAAAATTTACCACACAAAATTGACATATGTACCAATAAAATTTTAATCTGATGCAACATATGATTAACATGTTGAAACATATGTAGATTTCTGTGTGGTAAATTTCAACATATGGTCCATATGTTGCAAAAGATGTGTAAACATGTTGTTTTTTATTGTGATTCAATATGATCATGATATAAGAAATAATTAATCATTATATAGTGTTATAATATTTTTTTTATTACTAAATTAAGGTCAAATGTAACAATCTTCATCAAGTTGGCAATACATCAATCTTATTTAGGATAATACGATTAGTTGATCATCTAATGACTATGTGATTCAATATGATTGTGATATAAGACAATAATTAATCATTATATATAGTATTACAACATTTATAATTACTAAATCAAGGTCAATTCATAAATCCATCAAATTGACATATGTCGCAACATATGTCAATTTTATTGGAATCTTACTACACAAAATTGTGCATGTGTCACAACATATGGTCATATGCTAAACTTGTATGGGCTGAGCCCAGCCTACAACTGGCCCTATAACAATTAACGGCACATTCGGAAGGGATATGAATAGGTTTAACATAGGATTTTCTTCATAATTATAGGTTTCCTCATTGCTGCTTTCTCATTTTTCTCCTTTTCTTCATGTTATCTTTCCTTTACTCATCTTCTCGTAATCTCCAAATAAAATTTTATCACCTTGGACTAATCAAAGTCTGTATATGCTCTTGCTCTGGGTCATCAACGTGATGATTTTGTTCTTTATGATAAATTTGTTGTCTCAGCTAACAAAAGTAAGTCTCTCAAGTATCATGTCTCATTGATTCTGCTTTCTTCCTCCTTTCATGTTACTATTACTGACTCTAGTATTCTTCTCCAGCTATGTTCTTAGTGCATGGGTTGTGCTCGTTGTTTATTTTTATTAGATCTTGTCTAATGGAGGCGGATTTCTCATTTGGTAAGCCTTCTTGGTGTTTTACTTTCTTCCTTATTCTTCTATTTTCTGATTTTTATTTCTCTGTAGGTGGTTTTGTGATGGAGTGCATGGATAGCTCTAATCAATCACCATTCAAGAATATTGATGACCCCTCCTAGTTAAATCGCTCCATGTTGATTACAGATCCTCCCATTTTGCCGAGTCCTTTTTGGTGGCTGAAGTAGTATAGACTAGATAGCATTTCAGTTGTTTTATTGGTTGTTGTTTTGTTGGCTTTAATGTCTTTGCAATTATGATGCTTGTAGCCTAGCTTTCTTTGGCCCCTTATCGTTTAATGGTGATACTCTTAAGTATGGGGCATATTACTTACCTATTACTATTGTTTATGTCTATCAATAGTTATGTTATGTATATCTCTATCAATAGCTATGATTATGTTTTCATTTCCTTTATCACATTGCTATGTAATGTTATATGTTATGTCTCAAATGATCTGCTAGCTTATTTCCCTCCCTTGGGTGCTAAATGTTATATTGGAAATTACCTTACAAAATTGAAATTTGTTCTAACAGATTACAATTCTTACAATGCTTATGAACAAGCAACTGAGGCGCGTGAATGTATCAATTTAGTTAACCTAACCAATTAAAAAGTTATGCCTGACATGTACTCTCTAATTATTGTTATAGCATTGTTAATAACTAAATTAAGGTCATATGTAACAGTCTTCATCAAATTTATCAATTCATAAATCCATCAAATTGACATATATTGCAACAAATATCAATGATGTTGGAAATTTACCACACATAATATATTCCAACAAAATGGGTAGATGTTACACTTTCATGGGCAAACCCAACCCATAAGTGGTTCAACAACAATTAACGGCCCATTGATATAAATGCGTTTAAGATAGGGCTTTCATAATTAGATATCTTCTGCTCCTTCCTTGTCGCTTTCTCAATTTTCTTTTCTCCTCGTTTTCATCTTTCCCCATTTTTTCTTTCCTCCTACTCTTCTCTCAATCTCCATATAAAATGTCACCACCTTGGACTAATCCAAGTCTCTGTTTGCTTTGGGCCAACAAGAGTAAGTTTTCACCTGTTTATTGGTTGTTTTATTGGCTGAAACAAAAGATGATACCTGCAAAAAAGCCAACAAAACAGGTGATACCCTTTTAGGTAGGTGATGTAATAGAAGAAGAGGCGCTTATGTTTGTGAACTCGCAGCTAAGGCACGTGAATGTATCAATTTAGTTAACTAAACCAATTAAAAAGCTCCACATGTCATGTACTCTCTAATCAATGAAATAATTAAATTTTCAATAGAGCCATTGGGGAATATTCTGTTTAAAAGGTTCAGTACTCTCATGAAATAGTTTGAAAGGTAAGAATTCACTTCAATTTCTTTTGTGATTTGGTTTTTGTTGTGTCAAAAGCACGTGCAAGTGTACGTTGTCGTGCAAGTAATAAATTAATTTTTTTAAAAGGTCGGATGTCATACCCACAAAGATTTAAGATTAGATTATATTTGATTCCTCCAATAACTGTAATTTAAAGCAAGTTTTTCCAGAAAGATTGGTGTATTATTCTAAGTGGTCAATTATTCAAAGTAACTAAGCAAACTAATATGATTTAATTTCAAGTTGGAGTTAAAAATGACTTGGAAAATTTCAAGCATGTAGCCTGCTTTGAATTCATGTATATTATTTGCTCTAATGGACATCAATTGGTTATCAAATCACTATTTTACAGGGTTAAATGTATGATCATGGTCTCCCGACCTCTAATCTCCTACTGTAATTGGCAATCTAATTACATCGTTGAGTGGGGATAAACTGAACCAATTATAAAGTATTACGATTTATCATGTTTATAAAGCAAGCAAGGTCTCTAGGTATATCCCTATCCTAGATACAAATCAACCCTAATTCTAGAGAAGATCATGCTCCCTTTGTCCCACTTTCTATCCTCATATTCCTCTCCCGACTTTAATCCAGACAATAAGTTTATTTCAATGGTGGTCAGTTACAAAAATTAAATTAAGAACAAAAGATCAATTCATGTGATAACCAATTTCAATCCCTCAAATTCAATAATATACAATCATTATGTAGCCACATCCCTAAAATAAGGAAATTTAGCTAATCATAATGTGATTCTCAATCTTCAAGTATTTAATATTCTTAAGAAAAATCGATAAAAGTAAAGAGTAGGAATGAACCCTAAAATTGAAGAAATAGTTCTCCAAGTCGTCCTTCTCCAAAAGCAAGACAAAGAATAATTAAAATAATAAAATCTGAGTCTATTTATTATTTGAGAAAAGTTGGCAGAAAATTTGGATTCAAGTCTGTGACACGCCAGTGTTTCATGAATTCTTCTTTCCTTGAACTCCTCCTCTCTGCGACATGGAGAGGATACATCGTCTTCTGCCTCAACATCATTAATGTGACAAATAATTATTTCCCTTTTCATGACGTGGAGAGGATACAAGAGCATAATTTTTCTCACTTTGAACTTTCTTTTATCCATTGATACTTTATCGTTTGTGCTTTCGCGCTTGGACCCAATCTTCACTTCCCGTACTGCCGCTTTGTGCCCTTTTTTTACTTTTTTCCCAATCTACAAGTAACAATCACATTGGTTACTCATAATTCAATAACATGACTCAAACATTATTAATCACACAAGAATTTATTCTCAAACGTGGCTAAAGCATGGGTGTTATTTGGCTCATAGGAATATAAATATGTCCAAGATAAGTTTTCAGGGAAAATATTCTTATAATGTCAAATGCAATCTTGAATCGTATTTGTAATGATGAGAATGATTTGATATTGGGTGTGAAAATTTGATGCAAACTTCGTGGTCGGAGGGCAATCTAGCTCAAGATTTTGGTCTTGTTCACGCTATCACGTATGTTCTCTACATAAATTTGTTTCTAGAGATATGTTATTTCTGTTTATTTTTATTTTTGTTTAATTTGTTTGCGGTGTATTTTAAGAGAATGTGTGCAAAATCTTTAGATGGAGGAATCATGAAGATGTTGTTTTACGATCCAAGTTCATTATTCTAAGATTGGTGAAGAGAATTAAGGAGTTGGAAGAAGTATTGACATTTTATGAAAGTCGTGTTGAAATTATCAAATGGGTGAAGAAATTGAAAAAGAAGAAGAGCAAATGCTTTAATTTGAAGCTAATCGTCGTGTTTTAGGAATGAAAGACACATTTGTGATGGTTTTGATTTTGCGTTTTTGCTTCAAATTATAAAGATTTGTGGCAACAATTATAAGATGTAGCCATTTATTTTATCATAGTAAAATTTCATAGCTAATTATTAATTTTTGTCACGAGTTAAGGGCCCGTTTGGATTGACTTAAAAAAAGTAGTTTTTAAATCAAAAATAAAAAGTCAAACTGAAATGACTTTTAAGTCAAAAAATAAAAAGTAGGGGGAGGCCTACTTTAGGTTTTTGACTTATTTTAAGTCATTTTGAACTTATTTTATGTAACACCCCGGAAATTTTATGACTTAAGTTAGAGCCTCACCTTATGAATAATGACTTAAAAATATTTAAAATGATGTTTATAAACCTAAACTAATGTAATTGACTTGGTTTGGAAGAGTAAAAGTCTAAACGTCAAGAAACGACCATAACGTCCGAAAACTAGAGAAGAATGTGTTCTAGTGTGTCCTTAGGTTTTGGGCAGGTTTGGGAGTGTCGTATGATGATATAATCTGGTGAAAATGTTTAGAATAGGTAAATATATGTTCCTAGGGTCAAAACGTTCGAATACAACTCCTCGGGACCACACTAAGGGGTCCCGAGGAGGACCCCAACCTTGGCCAAGGCAGCTTGCAAGTTGTGCATAGAGGGAATGAGGGCGCGTCGAGCACTTGCTCCCCCAAGGAGAAAAAAATTTAGTTCCCGACACAGTCGTGTCGCGGACTCTACTGTCTCAAAATTTAATTCCAAATATCTTCAGGGAACAGCTCCACGTCGCGAACATGTTCCGCGACGAAAATGCAGAAATTTAGAAATCTATTTTTACTTCATTAAAGAGTCCAATAAAGTGAGGGGTATTTAGGGTACTTTAGGGGACGTGTATATAATGATTTTTAAGTCAATTTACCTCACTTTTATCACTCAAACACAAAATCTCAAATTTCTAAACCTAAAGTTCCTCCTTCTCTCTACTCTCTCTCTCTTCTCAAGAACTCCATTGAAGAAGATTGGAACTTCAAGAAGAAGACCAACTCTCCAAGGTTTCAACTCGGATTTTCGTGGTTAATTCATTTATAATGTATGGTTGCTTATCACTCTTGGGATTCCTTTCCCCAAGAGGCCCCTTCAAGATGAATTTCAAAATCTCCAATTTCTAGGTTTCAATCCAAAAATGTGGGTCTTCTTTCTAAAGTGA
>JAJOOR010014870.1:0-28448 GCA_036250505.1 Solanum acaule
ATATATTGAGTCTTGATTTAATGCAAATTTGTATATGAAAAATTCACATTAAGAGATAAAACACTCCTAATAAAAGACGACTCCCTAACTATATAAGTACATCTTAATTAAAAGGGTATGCATACTTTTCTAATGCATGAGGACCACAAATTACAATAGCTTCATATTTATTATTGGCAAAGACTTAGCTTTTCAGTCAAATATTTGCAATGTGTATTGTTATGATCATCTAATTCTTTTTGCTCCAAATTTCTAAAATTTTCATCAAAATGCCTAAAAATAAAATTAATTTATAACTAGTTAAGCATTTCTTTCTGAGCAACATGACTGAAACAAACTCGATTTCACAATAGAAACATTCAAATATAATAATCACTAAATTCGAAGTTATACATAAAATGAAACTAACAAAGAAAATGATTTTAGAAGATTACAGAAGGAGATGATAGACAAACTCAGAGAAAGGGGATGAGAGGACTAGACAATTTTCTCAATAATTTGCATAAACTATTCTTTCTCATTCGTCATCCTTTTAATTAGTTGTTAATTGGGCCTGAGCCCAAAATCAATCTTCGTGAAGGCCTTCTAATTTTGCTGCTTCTTTTCGACCCAATACATAGTTGTGTGGCATCCGTAAAGGTATCGATATTTGGCCGAAGTTGGATCATATCACCCTCTATCAAGAGCTAGACAAAAAAAAATTAGGAGGTTGCATTGCATATGGACTTCAAGTGAGACATTTTGAGAAAAATCATGCAAATTTAATTCAGAACGAAAAATATGACATAATATTAAGATTTTCTTTATGGAAGCTTCACCCAACACAATTTTATATTCCTTGTTCCCATGATTATTTACATTAATAGTGGCTTGAAATTATTTTTTCACGTGAAATTAATTTCTTTAAATTATTTTAATTATCCATTTAATTCTTCGAAGAAGAGTCAAAAGGCTATAAAATTCTATTGATGAAGACCAACTATAAATTGACCAGTTAGCTATACACAGTCAAATATTGCACAATTTCAATATTTTGATCATATATATACAATTCGACCTTGCTGGTTAAAAAAAAGGAGCGGTGAATTATTGTATCTTTTTTAAATTTAGACTTTGATGTTCGATATTCATATTGAGTCTTGATTAAATGCAAATTTGTATGTGAAAACTTCACATTAAGAGATAAATCGCTCGTAATAAAAGACGACTCCATAACTATATAAGTACATCTTAATTAAAATGCTATGCATACTATTCTAATGCATGAGGACCACAAATTACAATAGCTTCATATTTATTATTGGCAAAGACTTAGCTTTTCAGTCAAATATTTGTAATGTGTATTATTATGATCATCTAATTCTTCTTGCTCCAAATTTCTAAAATTTTCATCAAAATGACTAATTTTTTTAAATATACAACTAGTTAAGCATTTCTTTCTGAGTAACATGACTGAAACAAACTCGATTTCACAATAGAAACTGTTAAGATCATGAATTGTTATTTGATAAGTTAATACAACTAGGACTTAGAGGATTTGTGAATGGTTAGCTAGCTTATATTTTCAGTTAGTTAGTTTGTTATTTTTCCTAGTTAGTTATATTTCCAAAGTGTATAAATGTATAGATTGAGCTTAATGATAATTCAGTTTTCATTTGCACAAATTCAATTACAATTCTGATTCTTCTCTCTTAAAGCTCAGAGCTCCTTCCATGGAGTTCCTACTCAATATTCAATAGGAGATCATGATTATTACATGGTATCAGAGCTCAAGGATTTTTCTTCTGCATTGAATCAATTTTTCTTTCTGTGATTCTCGATTTGCAATCTCGCAATCGATTTTCCCTTTCAATTCTTAATCTGTAATTTCGTGATCTGCGATCACACCCTTCGTCCCTCATTTTTTTTTGTTTCTTCTTGTAATCACTCGTTGTTGATTCATGGCACTTGACACAGATCAGCCGACCTTGACTACTGAGACCCAACAAACACAGATTCAATAGGATTTCAATAATGCCTTGTATGTGCATCCTTTGGAGATTGCTGGGTCGTCGATCACTCCAGGGTATCGTTCATAGCACCGAGGCATTCTCAGAGCACTTTCTGTGAAAAACAAGACAGGTTTCATCAATGGCAAAATTGAGAAGCCAGGTCTCGCTTCACCTATATATGCTCAATGGGAATGCTGTGATAATATGGTAACCTCCTGGATCCTTAATTCTCTGTCGAAGGACTTAGACGATAGCCTACATTATGTAAACAACACAAAGGAATGGTGGGAGGAATTAAAAGATAGATATGACCAGGCAAATGGCGCAAAGCTGTATCAGATTCAACAGGAACTTAGCAATCTCACTCAAGGTAACCTTGATATCACAGGATATTATACTAACATCAAGAGGTTATGGGAAGAATTGACCACTTTAGATACCACCACACAATGCACTTGTTCATGCACCTGCGGGGGTAAGATTAAACTGCACAAGGCCAAACAAGATTGACGTCTTATTCAATTATTAATGGGCCTAAATGAAGTTTATACAGTCATTCGATGAAGCATTTTGTTGATGAGTCTTCTACCTACCATGGCCCAGACCTTCTTCATTCTAGTTCAAGAGGAAAAGTAACGAGAAGTCAGGCCTAATGCTCGAGTTCATCTGGACTCCACTTCATTGAGTGTAACATCAAGTAGAAGCTCAAGTTCTAGAGGACACTCCACTGCAGGAAACAACACCAACACTTTCAGAACTAACTATACTCCACATAGAGGAGGGGCAAGGTTGTGTATAGGTCTAACCCTGCCAACAATTCACCTTCTGGTTACTACATAAGTTTATCTAGTAACTCAAGAAGCTCTTTCAGAACATATCCACCAAATCACAACAAGGCGCATCTGTTTTGTGATTATTGTAAATAGTCAGGCCATATTGAGGAGAAATGCTACAGACTGCATGTCAGGATTTCAAGTTTACTAAAGGAAGAAACTCAGGATCAACAGCAAATGTTCATGGAAGTTCAACAGGCTCAATTGCTGAGAGGTGTGAGGGACAAGAGAACAATTTGACTTGCAGCCTTACACAGGACCAGTACAATTAGCTGCTCAACTTGTTGGGAAACATTCATGTTCATGGAAAAGTCACAAGTAATGAACACAGAGACCCTGCAGACAATCTTGCTAATGGACATGGAGCTGTGAACTTTGCAGGTATCTTAGCTTGCCTGTCCTCTATAACTGAGCTTGGTAATTTGTTTTGTAAATGTGCTACATTACCTGCTACCTCATGGATTATAGATTCAGGGGCCACAAACCACATAACCTATAATAAAACCTTACTTACTAAGATCAGACCTCTAGCTTACTCATTCCTAGTTACATTACCTAATGGATATAAAGTGAAGGTGATGGAAATTGGTGATGCCTATCTAAATCCAACATTGACTCTATATCAAGTATTAGTTGTACCTAGCTTTAAATTCAATTTGATTTATGTCCAGTGTTTAGCTTCACAACTCAAAGCTGTTATTAATTTTACCAATTCATCATGTCTTATGCAGGGCCCTCTCTGAAGAGCCCTCTGGAGATTGGTAATGCAAGAGATGGCCTCTACTTCACTTGTTCAAGGTGTTCAAATTGCAACACTCCATCTAGTTGTTCATCATTTGTTTCAACTTCATCTTCTTCTATTTCACATCCTTTATCACATAAGCAATCTTCTTCATCTTGTAATCCTTGTATTTCTTCTGTTAATCCTTGTATTTCTTCTGTGAAAACCATTTTCCCTTGTACTCCTTTTGTAAGATCCTCTTATGGAAATAATAAAGACATTTGTTGGAAATATCAGTGTTACAAATTTGTATCCTGCTAATTCTAACATGTCATGTATGTCTTATGGAAATGTTGATCATTTGTGGCATGCAAGGGTAGGTCATGTGCCATTTGGCCCATATTAAGCTCTTAACTTGTAATAATTTATAGCTTTTTTATTAGGAGAATCATATGAACCAGTATCTCCCTAGAGTCTTAGTAATTGAACTTGCTTTTACATGTCACTCTTCAGACCAAATGTTGTGAGAATTGTTTGTTGAGGAAGATGTAATCAAACGGGCTCCTTAGCTTCAAGGCAAATGCGTTAAGACTACAGATAGTAGAAAAGGTTTGATAGCTTTTTAATATGTGATATCTAGGATTAGGGGAAGAAGAGACACCAACAATAGAGAAAGAAAAAGAAAAATGTAGAAGAGCAGAGGAGAAAGAGAGGGAATAATTTAGGATTAAGGGTAAAATTATTTTTTTTTAATGGGTCGGGTTAGGTGGTGGATCGCTAAATGGTTTAAATGATATTTTTTATTTTTTAAAATTTTGATTTGTTATATAAACAATTAATATCAGCAAATTTTAATTAAAAAAACAATTTAATAGATTGAGTGACTTTCTGAGAAAAGAATAGATAGTTGAGTGACTTCTGAGTTAAAATTCAAAGTTGATTAACTTTCTAACAAAAAAGTGCATAGTTGGGTAACTTTTGAGTTAAAATTGAAAGTTGAGTGACATTCTAAGATAAGAGTAGATGAGTGACCATCTTAGATATTAACTCGTATTATGTGTATATAAGTGTTTTATTTAAAAAAGATATTTTAAGACTGATTTAAGAGTCACCACTAAATTTTTAAGAAAAATCAAGAAAACTATTTTTTCAAAAGATTAAAACAGAAATCTAATGAAAATATTAAAGATGTTCGAGGTTCATATTAGCATTTCATGAAGGATTTGAAAGCACCTGAAATGCCTGCTAATACGCAATTATCCAATAATTAACTATTTGGCTAAATTTTTATTTGACTTAATTTGAATTAAACAATTTTATAGTTAAGACCATTTTAGGGGAGAAAAAGGAAAATATTGAAATATTATCTAACTGAATTTTATTTTATTTTGTAAATTAATTTATTTATTTTTTAAGTCGAGTAAGAGATGAACAATTTAGTTAAGTTACTAATTCAAAATAGGTGTCTTTTGGGGATTTCAATTTTTCGACCTTAAGATTAGCGGCAAATATTAACGAGCACACAAACACAAAAAATAGAGAGGGAAAGAGATTCGGCCCAAGTTTGGTTTTTCTGTCCACCTGGACCAATACTTGGGCCCATTTTCATTTTGAGCTTTTGGCCCATTTGAGTCACCTGCACCTGTCCTAGCCTGTTGTATAGCAAATAAATAAGCTTAGGCCCAAAATAACAAAATACAATTTTGGAATTAATAGTGGGCCCTTTGGCCCAATCTTTTCGATTCTCCGATCTGCTTCAATATTTTTCAACTCCGGGACCTGTATGTCGATTTTCAATGGCCGATTGACTCGATAAAGTAATTTGAGCCTTTATGGCTTTCTCGATATGCAAGGAAAAGGAGTGAGTTTGTGGCGAACTCGAGCAGATTTCACATGCAACCGAAACAAAAAAAAAGAGCTAGTGAGGGAACATCGATTTAATTAAGGAGTCGTAAATATTAAACTCATATACTAATGCACTTTAACTTAAACACTGTAAATAGAAAAAACATGACCTATCACATGATTACTTTAAAACCAATACAGATGACACTTCAATGTTCTAAGACTACTAAAAGCTACGGTCAACAATTAAACAATTTTAATGCTCCGGTGACAAATGAATCAATATCTTATTTAAAGTTTCCCTAAATTACAATGACTAGACTATAGTCAACTAGTGACCACATGTTTTGTCCAATCAATCATGCAAAATGATGAGGCAATGATAAGCATTAAAAAGTAAATATATTCTAGCGAGGGTAAGTAACAGAGAGCAAGTGGGTCAAAACATGCTTCTTAATAAAAATCATTATTGCCAAGTTTTAATGTAAAGAAGAAAAAGAGCAGACATTAATTTGGCACGATGACAAATGTAAATAAACTAATATTTCCCCCCTTCTTTTTAAACCAACAGTGACTCCAAACAAAAATTAAAAAAAATACATCACATGCTCTCCTATGACTAAACAAAACATTAAACAAGCTATGTAATACTAAAAAAAAGAGCCTAAATACTTTAACATACGCTAATCATCATAATAATATTTAAAAGGTAAGGCGTAGAAATCATATAATTTTCATACAAGAACGAAAAAGGAATTTTAACGCCTACAAATAGATGAAAGAATGCAAAAAAGGATAGGCACGCTTTAGCGCTCTTCTAATACATCTGCCTAGCAACAACAATGAAGCGATTAACAAATCAGAGACTTAACACTACAAGCTGATTTTGACACAAAGGCTGAAAGAAAGAACAATACAGGGTTGATTCGGAAAGTAAAATGACAAGAGACAACACCGAATGAAATTAACACCTCAAGAGCATGGAACTCCAAACCCCAAACAAACCAGTAGCAACCGCCTTTACGACGTTGCCCCTTTCAAAACGAGTGATGAGTATTAACAATTAATGGAGGGGCTTGCGCTTAAGATAGAGCAAGATGCAGGCAAGCTAGGTTGGCAACTGATAAAAGATAGTTAAATAGCATGAACACACAAATGGTTCAAACATGATACTCTAAATAGTAAGACAAACAAGGGATTAAGAGATGGAGGAAAAAACAGGCCATTGCTTCTAACGAACAAATAAATAAAATAACATACAAGCTTCATATCAACAAATTTTCGAGATCCTGCCTCATTTCATAAAAGAAAATAGCATTAGCAGTAAAGGAAATTTGTAGCAAAGCTCAAACCAAAAAAAAAAAAAACCAGAGAGACCACAACATTGCCTACAATCCGGAAAAAAGACATTAACTCGACGAAACGAGTAAGAGAGAAACATCATACCTAAATGTCATAAACTAAATAGCAACCGACAGCCAACAAACACAAAAATAAAGGATTTTCAAACATTAAAGAGTCATTTTGAAATAGAAGAAGGCGATACCTTTTTCGGGGCAGCGAAACAGGGACGGGACGAGTTAGGAGATAGCAGCGAGTTCCACCACTTAGTAAAGAATTTCCAACTATCTTCCCTCTAAAAACACCATGGATAAGAAGGGGTTATTTATAGAATGGAAATTAGGGTTCGGAGTTTTTTTGGGGGAAAAGGCTGAAAATCCGATAGAAAAGGCCCCATTTCGAAATTCAAATTTGAAAAACCTTTCACCAATTTGGAGAGACACCTTTTTCTCTGAAAAATCATCCCATTCCGGAAGAGGAAAGGTAGACAGACGCCTCGGATCGATCTCCCGTCCTTGAGGCGCGACGTGGAACGATCTCGCGATGCTAGGACAATTTTCGCGTGCCTGGTTGCTGAAACGTACTGCTGGAACAGTACTGGGTTGCTGCTCGTTTTGGATTTGGCAGCGTGAGGAAGGAACAGGCACCGGGGTCGGTTTTGGGATTTGTTCACGCGTTATTGCTGTTGGGAATTGCTGTGAAGTGAACGTTGGAGCGTTCTGGGTTCTCTTTCGGAACAAAGTGTGGGCCGGGTCGGGGGAAATGGGCTGGGATTGCTGTTGGGAATTGCTGGAAAATTGGATTGGTCCATTGGGGTATTGCTGTTTGTATTGTATGGTTGAGAATCAAGAGAAAATTGGGCTGGATCGGTGTAATGTGTTGCTGGAAATTGTATTGGGCTGCTGAAAAGTGGCCCAAACTTTGGTCTAGTGATGGGTTTGAATAAAAGATTAGATTAGGCTAAATTTGTAATAGGAACTAATTAACAATTTAACCAAATGGATTAAAAAGGTAGCCAAATGAATTAATTTTAGAAGGTTCGTTTAGAATTCAAATAGGACAAATTAACATAATTAATTTATGAGCTTTTTAATCTCAACGCGATAAAATAATCAACTTAGTCATAAACTGCTCGATTTTCACATAAACAAATTAATTCAAGACTATAATTCAAACTAGAACTAAATTAATAAAATACTTATTTTAATCAATGTAGAACTCTTTTGCTACGATTTTCAAAATATTTGTAAGACATAGTAAATACATACATATTTATATGAAATATAGGTAATATTCAAGATACTATAGAGATTGATTGAAATTATTTAAAATAACCTTGAAACTAATTTGAATTATATAAAGCTAATTATTCCAAATCGTTTGAAAAATTAGGAAGCTCGAAAATTAATTATTATCGGGGACGGTCAAAATTGGGCGTCAACAACTGTCCCTCGTTTGACTCAGATTGGTGCAAGAAATTAAAGGAAAATGAAATTGACCAATCCAATTTTGACCAACCACGTCTTCATCCTTCAGAAAGAGGGATTTCGGTACGGACTTTAAGAATTATGGCCGAACCCCGAAAATGGGTTTCCTACATATCTCAGGCTATATGAGAATTCAGGTCACTTGTAGTTCGATATGCTTGATTTTACGCACGATTTTGAAAGAATTCAAAATTCATCATGATACCAAATTATGGAGGGACCAAAATGCTCGAGAATAAATTTTAAGAGAGAATGATGGAAGACAGCCGAGTTTCAACATTGATCCCGCCTACATATCCCCCAACTTAGGGAATCAGGTTGTTTGTAGTTCGACTCAATCGGTTGAAAAGGAAATTTCTTATGCTAAGATATCCTTCGATTCAGGAAGAGTGACAAAATAAGTCGAGTTATGAAAAAGAGGCTTGCAACCTCTTAGCCATGAATGTGGCGCGCTTCACACCCATAATTAAGAACTTACACGGACATAATTTCCAAATCTCTTGGTGCATTGTCACTCGAATTGGAAAGTTGCTTCCGGTAGAGACAAAAAAAATTCGGATGCGAAACTGAAACCGACAAGCCCAAAGATAAACCTACATGTCTTCTGATAGGGGTGTGGTTTGATTGTGGTGGAAGTTGCTCTTCTGCTCAGGTCCTAAGAGTTTGACACTCCTCTTTGGCTATGTCCCAATTCGCTGCTAAGAAAAAGTTTCACGTTATGCTGCATTCTTTTTTATGTCGTCCGTACCTGTGGTTTGCTTTGAGAATTCATCCTCTCGAATACTCTCGACAAAGACTAAGATAAAACTTGTTAGTAGAAACTGTAATTGGAAAAAGTGGTAGCATTTCTTACGATGCTTTTCAGTTACTCTTGCTATGAAAGATGTCACATAAGTATGTTTAGTATATGTCTTCACACTCAAAATAAATAATTAGTAGACATAGTGCCGCTCTGGCTAGCGGTTGAGTCAAAAATAAAGAAAGATCATGCATATAACAAATGAGTATATATTTATGAATAAACATAAACATCTTTTTCAACTAGATAAGAAAATAAAGAAGTATTGAGAATAAAAGATAATGGATACCGCTTTCGAACATAGTATGTCTATTACAACTCATGATTTGTTGCGGATTTGGAGATGTCATTGTTTGTTTTCTGCATGGCAAACTCCAGTGATCTCTGCAATGAGCTAGATGGCTCAATGATTATCCAACTGTAACGAGGTGGATGGCTCGATGATTGTCCCATTGTAACGAGATGGATGACTCGATAATAGTCCAACTGAATCGAGGTGGAGGCTTGATGACATTCGTTCCTCAGCTCGCGCTAAGAAAAGTTTCACATTGTGCTGCATCTTTTTTGATGTCGTCTGCACCTGTGGTTTGATTTGAGAATTCATCCTCTTGGATGTTCTCGACAAGGAATGAAATAACTTGTTAGCAGAAACTATAATTTAAATAGAGAAGTGATACGTTTTACCGTATTCAGCAAATGTTTTTTTCTATAAATGTTCTGACGTCAGTCTCCATCGATTTTGACGTAGTAGATAATGACTTGATATGATGTGGATGATAATGCTTCATTGATAGGATGATAATGATCCATTGGTAGGATAATGTTGTTACATGATAGGATGATGATGTCGATGCTCCATTGATAGGATAATGATTGATGATTCATCGGCGGGATGATATTGATGCTCCATTGATAGGATGATGATGCTTCATTGATGATCCATTGGCTAAATAATGTTGATCCATTGATAGGATGTGATGATTCGTTGACGGTCCATTGGTAAGATTATGTTGATGTTCCATTGATAGGACGATGATTCTTCGTTAATGATCCATTGGTAGGATTATGTCGATGTCACTCTTGGTGATGACGTTGATGCTCCATTTATAGGATGATGATTCTTCATTGCTGATCCATTTGTGAGATCATGTTGATATTCCACCGATAAAATGACAATGATGTCCCTCTCGTGGGTGATATTATCTTATTTGATAATACTGTAGAAATGTCCTCTAAGGGTTTTCACATTACTGCGTCTGTTCATATTTGAACATTTGTACTCATTGTGACTCATGCTTTGCTGGGAATTTGACCGAGGTGTTGTTGCTTGCATTCTGAACTATTTCTTTTTTCTCCTAAGAAACTTCAATGACATTCCTACATCCACAGAAAGGTTGTCAATTTTGAGGAGCTCTTCGGCCTTTTGACTTCTTCATATTCATTGAATGGAGGAATGTGGTGAACTTGAGGCAATTTTATAGATCTGCATCCACAGAAAAATTGTTAGTTTTTAAAACAAACTGATCTATGTTGACTTCTTCAAACGCTTGCTACTTGTCTTGCTATCTTCAGTTGATCGCTCCGATCTCTTTCTTCTCGATAGACAAGTCAAAACATTTTATGCAAAAGTATTTGAAATGCGTAGAAAAAATATTTAAGAAAAAGGTTTCCAAAGAGCTGTAATTGAAAAGGGTCACTGCCAAGTATCATGTCACGTTAAGCTTAAATAAACACCCTTGGTTCCAAACTTTTGACGTGTCCAAGAGCTTGTTCTGGAGAATTCTAAAAATCCTTAAAGCTTGAGAGGTTTCTGACGTGGTCCTCCCAAAATCTACTTTAATCGGAGAGTTTTACAGACGACTCTGAAATTCAAAAGTATCGGAGATTGCTGCAGTTGACTATCAATTTTAACGATGCCAGAGATCATTGAAATAGCTTTAAACTTCTAATCACGCTCTAGATATTCAAAATTTACCATAAGCTTCTACTGATACTTAAGAATTTTTTGAGGTCCTCCTCAAAAATTTATGTCCCAGTTAAATGTCTTGTCGTATATTAAACCATTGATATGACTTTTAGAATTATTGAGATCCTCTCAAAAAATTTGTCCCAGTTGCAACTCTCAATATAGATCAATCTTGACTTGTTGGAGAAATCTTCTTCTTGAGAATTTTTGAGTCCCTCTAAAAAATTATGTCCCAGTTTCTATTATAAAGAAAAATAGAAATCTTTCGGGAGATATGACCGAGCCGTTGTGGCGCCTACGTATCCCGTTGAGGCAGGAATAAGGTCAAACGTAGTTCCCTTCTTGAGGATTGAAAAAAAATAAAAAAATAAAATAAATTGATAAGGAAGTGACTGAGGCCGACACTGGCCGCCTACGTATCTCATTCTCGAGAATTCAGGTCAAACGTAGTTTAAGTACAAAAGGGAAATATTGAAAATATATGAAGGAGTGACCGAAGCCGACATAGGCCGCCTACGTATCTCATTTTTGAGAATTCAGGTCAGACGTAGTTCATTACAAATAATAATTTTCTAACTACAAAACATAAGACGATTACAAATAAAAGATGCGATTACAAGGAAAGAAATAAAAGAAACTCTGAATCTTCAAATATCATAGCTCTTGATAGCATCTGCGTTGATTGGAAACTTGAGATGAATGTCTATGTTCAACCACGACATGTGATCCAACAAATGCATCAATGTATTTTCCAGGTGAATTATTGAGTTCTCTTTTCAGATCTTCTCTCAGATGGACCCTGATTCTGACTTCTTTGACACAGTCATCCTTTATAATATCTATCTCATCCAGATTCAACTTACTTTGAGTCACGAACTATTTCAAATCTTTGACAAGGTGGTCGAATATCATGATCTCCTCGTTATACCCTTCAAACTCATCTTCATCTACCTTATTTTGTTCATTAAACTTGTGACATGACATGATATTGACAAGTTTATAAATTATATTTATTGAAAATAAAAGAAAAACAAAGATTGTTAGATAGAAAAATTAAAGCAAGCAAAACAAATTTTCACAATAGAAGAGGCCTTTATTGAAAATAAGTAAATATGAACTTTAGCCATGACCATGGGCTATTTTTCCCTTTTCAAAACATCACGAGAGAAATTAAAACATAATCAGTTAAAATGACATAAGAGGTGGGTTCCGGGCCTCATTCGTACTACCACTGATTTTAAAAACAGCATAAGATTCATCTTTATCTATTAAGATGAGTGAGAAATCAAGAGCGGAGTGAAAGTTCAATTAAGAACTTGCTCCATTGGCTCGGTGTCTCGTATGCCTGGTATCTCGATCATCTTCTTGGGCGCAACATCACCTTCTTCACAAAGATTCCCAATTCATTCTCCAAGACCGTCATTATTGGCATATTCATCTACCAGAAAGGACTGACGTAAATGAGGCAAAGATCTTGGTGGAATATGATTAATCCCTTTCTTGTTCTGACCCTCTCTTGACATAGGAACAAAAGCTTGATAGGGTGCCATGCTCGTAAAATTAAGTTTCTCACTTATGCTTGGAAAAGCTACAACTCTCTCAAGGTTGTTAGGACTAGCCGAAACTATTGCATTTACCATGCACCACTAATCCTCCGTCTCTATCATATTGATAATGGCGCCTCCATAGTTCGGCAGAGGATTACTGTTGACGTTGGGTATAGCGGTACTGACCATTTTCTTGTCGATCAAGTCCTGGATCATGTGATTCAAATTAATACAGTCTTCAGTATCATGCCCAACACCGTTGGAATGATATGCACATCTTCGATCGTCTCGGTAAAATCTTAAGCTAATATCGACTGGCTTAGGCTTGGCTAGATGAATAATACCTACCGCACTCAATCGCTTAAACAACTTCGTCCGACTTTCAATAAGAGGAGTAAACTTTCGAGCAGGTTTCTTCTCAAAACATGGATGAAGGGAATCATAATTGCCTTGCTGGGGGGGAGGCATTTGACGATAATTTGGGGTGTTTTGACAAGGAGGTGCTTGAGACTCTGGGTCAATCATGTTAATAGCGAATCCTCCACGATTCATCAATGAATTACCATTGGCATCAGAATTGACAGCATGAAGAGTGACAATTCTTTGATCAATTAAGTCTTGAATTTTATGCTTCAAGTTGATGCAATCCTCAGCGGTATGTCCAGCACCCCCTGAATGGTAAGCACAACGAAGATCAGGTCGGTAAAGTCTGGAATTGACATTGACATTTTTTTAATCAATTGTTTGTATCAGACCAGCCACTTTCAATCTCTCAAAGAGTTGGGTTCGACTTTCAACCAAAGGAGTAAAGACTTGAGAAGGTTTCTTCAAAAACCCTTGACAAGTAAGATTGTAATTATTTTGTGAAGATGGAGGTATTTGGCGGTAACTAGGAGGATTTTGGCGAGTAGGTGCTGGTGTTCGGAAATTTTGGTATTGTGGAGCTTGGTGGCTATGAGGGGCCTTTGGGTAATTTGACAATGCAGCTTGGTAACTTGATTGAGCATTTGGGTAATTTGGCAATGGAGCTTGGTAGTTTGGATAATTTTGTGGTGGAGCTTGGTAATCTGATTGGATGGGGTGAGGATTTTGTGGAGCTAAAGGGTAGGTTTTTTATGGTAAAGACTTTTGAACATTGAGACCAGTATACCTCTTTGATTTTTGGCTTGATTCAAATGAAATAAAAGAAACATCTTTCCTTTTCCTCCTCAGTAGTCCCGAGGGTTCATCTTGGGGAGTTATATGGATGATTTTTTCGATCTTGAGACCGTCTTCAATAGCTTCACCAATTTTGACTATCTCACTGAACTTTCCTCCTAAAATGAGCAATATCTTATTGTAGTACTCTAGCTCTTGAATGCGCACGAAGACTTCAATAATTTCTTTCTCAGTCATGGGAGGTCTAACCTTTGCAGCCTCTCTTCTCCAACGATAGGCATACTCTCGATAGCTTTCAGTAGAATTCTGTTTGATTCTCTCCAAAAAGTATCGATCGGGAATGAATCTACATTGTAACCAAACCTTTCAATGAAGTCTTTAGCCAAAGCGTTCCAACTTGGCCACTGCTTGATTTCTTTAGAAATAAACCATTCCAATGCTTCTCCTTTTAGACTTCGACTAAAGAGTCACATCAACAAAGCCTCATCTTTCCCAACTTCAATGAGTTGATCACAATAAGCCCTCAAATGAGTCAAAGGATTCTCAACTTCACTAAATGTATCAAACTTTGGTACTTTAAAACCTTCTGGAAGCTCCAAATGAGGATGACGACATAAATCTTCATAATTCAACCCCACAATGTCTGGGGGTGTATTGAAAGTCCTTCATTGCATTTATGATTTCCTTTCTGATGCCCTGCTCAACCTTTCCTTTTATGACTTTCCATTTCTTCTCCTTCTTCTCACAATCATCGAGTTCAAAATGTGTGGTAAATGAAGGTTATGATTCTGGCGATATTGAAAAATGAAATGCGATTTTTAGAGGTATGGGCTGAGTGGTAGATGAATTCTGGACAATTTGAGTAGAGATTTGATGGATCGAAGGAAAATTCTGGAAATTGGTATTTGGATTTTGACGAGTAGGTAATTTTTGGTGTAAGGAGCTAGCATGATGTGGGTTAGGGGTGGTTAAGTCGATGATGGGAGGCTTTGGATCCGAAGTAGGAAAATGGAGTGGAGGTCTTTCGTTGTCTGGAGTAAGAGTGTTGGCAATGATAGCCAAATTTGTCAAATCTCGGGTCTTATTCATTTCAGCCCTCATTTCAGCAATCTGTTGGAACAATTGTGCAATCAACTTGTTCTGTTCAGCAATGATGGGGTCATTCACAGTAATTTCATTCAAATTAGTATTCTCAACAGTTTCAACCATTTTCTCTTTGCATTTTGACAAATATTGGTCGGAGAAGGAATCTTTGGGGTCTTTGGACCTTGTGAAGTATGGATGTTCAGCCATTTTTTCAACACATATCAGTTTTGAGTACCTGACAAAGAAAAACAACTCAAAGGCAAATGTGTTAGTCTGTGTCGATAATAATTAATACAAAATATCACACACATTACTGTAAACACATAAAAGTTGCTTCATTTGAAGATAAACTAACCCACATATATAGAGAAATGACTAAATAGACAGTATTTGTCTATTTAATTTTGGGATTAGTGAATCAGAAAAGTCAATTCGAGTCGAGACAAAGTCGGTTGCATCTTTCATAGGCATACTTCTAATTTCCGATTGAGATGAAATTCCAATCTTATTGCAAGAGTTGGAAAAGAAAGGATTACTCGAAAATAGGGACCGAACCTTGAAAGGCTGCCTACGTATCTCATGAAGGAGAATTCAGGTCCTACGTAGTTCGACCTTGAATCTCTTTTCGATTTGAGATAAAGGATTAACCTTTTCTTTTTTTTCTAAAATGAGAAAGTAAGATTTGAAAAAACGAAGTTCGAATTTTGTTGTGAAACAAAAGACTCAATGAGTATTTGGACGCATTTTTTATAGTGACTCGATGCTTATGCTTAGAGGTTCTAAAAACAATTCGAAGAAGAGTGAGCTAGAATATTTCCAAATAAAACAACATATTCACACAAGCAATTATAACACATAAACAGATATTGCGTGTTCTAAACAGATATGTGACTCTTTTATGCCAAGGGTAGGCCTAACGATTTGAAGGATGTATAACGTCATTTGAAACATTTCATTGCCCCCAAAACCCAATTTTATACAGGTTTTACGAATAAATTGAATGGGGTAACATAATAGGAAAAAAGGGATACAAAATAATCAATCACGCGCAGATGTACAATCCTAAACTAAACTTCCATGAAAGGTCATTCGTCCTTGATTTCTTGTCGTTTCCGGATGTCCGCACTTTGGATGTAATAGTAGCTTGTACAACTCCTTCTTCGACTAGAACAAACTATTAGAATTCCAACCCTCAAGGAACAATGATTTTTCAAACAACGTATACATCCTTCAAATTTAAACACACAAGTATGATCGTTCATTTAGGCTGTGGGCCATTTTGGACTCAAGGTGGTCTCTCTAATGGGCCCAACACGCCTTGGGTAATGGGTCATCTTAGTTCAATGCGCTAAAAGATATTTAGTTTCGCTCTACGCTAGTTGACTAAGAGTTGGTTTTTGAAAGACCGAGAACCCGAGTTGGACAAACTACAGGATGAAGTATAATAGACGACGTTGGATGACCACAAGCCAATTATTCATTTATCACTTCAAAAGAATTCAAAGGTGTTTTTTCTGAAGGACAGCCGTGGAAAGCCACGTAACCGCCTTTTCTCCTAATGCAATTTATTTGTCATTTGGCGAAATCGGATGCCATGAATGCCACGGTTCAATATGTACGATAAATAAAATAAGTAAACAGTTAAAACACGTAGCCAAATACATTAATCTTAAGGTTAGAACCATTCAAATCCCTAGCAGAGTCGTCATTCTGTTTTATTTAAAAAAAATATAATTAGACTGGTTTAGAGTCGCCATTTAATTTTTAAGAAAAATCAAGAAAACTACTTTTTTCAAAAGACTAAAATAGAAAATCTAATGAAAACTTAAAAAGAGTTCGGGGTTCTTATTAGCATTTCTAGAAGGGTTTGAAAGCACCCGAAATGCCCGTTAATACGCGGTTATCCGGTAATTAATTATTTGGCTAAAATAATTTAACTTAACTTAAATTGCAAAATTGAATTATTTCATAGTTAGAACTATTTTAAAGGAGGAAAAGGGAAATATTTAAATATTATCTAAGTGAACTATCTTATACAATTATTTCTTTAAGTCTTGTTAAGAGATGACTGATTTAGTTAATTTTTTAAAGCAAAATGGACGTCTTTCGGGGATTTGAATTTTTTAACCTTAAGATTAATGACAAATACTAACGAGTAAATAAACAAAGTAAGACAAAGAGAGAAAGAGATTTGGGCCCAAATCTGATTTCTATCCGACTAGACCAGTATTTGGACCCATTTTCGTTTTGAGCCTTTGGCCCATTTGAGTCATTTGTACCTGTCCTAAACTAACATAAAAAAGAAATATATTCTTATCTTTGGGCCTTGGGCCCAATTCTTTCACCTGTCCTAGACTTCTAACAAAAATAAGAATAACGACTAAATGGGCTTAGGCCCAATAATAACAAAATACAATCATTTTTTATATAAAGAGTGGGCCTTTGACCCAATATTTTTGATTCTCCTCCAGTTTCGCATTCTTCCAACTTTGAAACCTGTTCGTCATTTTTTCAGTTGGCGGACTCGAAAAGGGAATTTGAGCCTTTACGACTCTCTCGAAATGCAAATAGGGAGATGGGGTTCATAATGAACTCGGGCAAATTTCACATGCAGAAAGGGACAGAAAAAAAAACGAATTAATAAGTATTTAAAAGGGGCGGATCTAATAGATCTTTAAGAAATCCAAGCAAAATTAAACAAGTATAAAAGTGTAATGCGCTTGGACTACTAATGCTGACCGAAGGAAATTACAAAAAAGGGACACACTAAGACATCTAAACATTCCAAAATTTCAAGAGAAATCCAAATAATAAATAAAAACAAAAGTTAACTGAAAGAAACAAACAAGAGTGATCTTCCTAAAATGCTTAACACCTCAAATGGTTTATAGAGGAGGAAAGGTCCATTACTTTTATTTTCCATTTAGACCAATGCAAATCTACACATGTTTTCAAATAAAATTAACACAAAAAAAAATGGACAGAATCTAGGACCGACTTAATGAACATAAAACAAGTAAGTCTTGGTGAAATATTATATATAGAATACATTCAACTAGTTTATAAAGCAACGTCACAGAACAATTCAAGTAAATTATATTAAATTAACTCAATTTTTTGGGGAAAAAGAGTAGCTAAACCAACAAAATACAATTAGCATTCAACTGCTTGAACTAGCCGACACAATGAAATCCTACATGAACAGACTAATCACAGAAATGAACCACCTTTTTTTTTAAACACCGAATTAGTACTTAAACACCACACCAACCGACATAATTTAAGCTCAAATCTAACAACGATAAGATCTTAAGATTTAATGCTAAAGCGGGATATGCTATATTCGGAGAGACTAATATAGACTTCATGAAAGATCGATACAAGACAAAGGTAATGGGAGCATGCTAAGGAGTTTACCCTTAATCAGCAAAATAAGGTATTTCTTGACTAAAATTTTATTCAATATGGAGACATAAGCATGAATAAAACGAGACAAGTTAGGCAGTAACATGCTACACTTTCGAAAACTCTAAAGAGATGAAGAGTAGAAAAGTAGACTCGAAACCGCTAACCGATGAACTCAAAACTGCGGAAAAGTAGACATGGGAATCAAACTAACAACCATATATGATATTCAACCGATCTAACAAGTAGCAACTAAGCGAGGACCAAATAACAACCAGAAAACAAACTGTTGAGCATAAGAATCAAAAGGTAAGACAAACTCATAATCAAGGCATTCTAGGCATAAATCAAACACAAAGACACATTCCATGCTTTAGTTAACTAGAACACCAACTTGTGACACAAAGTTCAACTTATCAAACATCAACAATAAGCCTAAAAAAAGAACCGGAGCATTCAAGCGAATAAAGGAAATGTCAATAGAGACCTTCAGCTCCCATACAAACACCAACCAAAAAATGAGTTAAGATCGAAGTGAGGTTTATCTTTTCGAGGGCAGCAAATCGGGATGGGACGAGCGAGGAGTCGATCTTCCTACCTTAAGAACTCGAACACGAATGGTGATCAAGAGATTCGAGCAAAAAATTGAGCCCAAACACCAAAAATATTATATCCTCTGCTTTCGAAATGTATTTGGTGTGTATTTTATGTATTTGTGTTCAAGCTCTTTCTTGTATTTTCACTAAAAAATAATCCAACCAGAAATCTTCCTCCTCCTGAAAAGAAGAAAAAAAAAGGAATATATAGAAGGAGATTAGGGTTCACTTGGGGGGAAAGGGCTCAAGATTTCGAAATTCAAACTCAAAGTTCTTTCACCATTAAGGAGAGACATCTTTTTCTAAAATTTTCGCGCCATTCCGAAAGAGGAAAGGGAGAACAATGGCTTTGATCACTTCATCGTCCTTGGGGCGCGACGTGGATCGATCCCACAGCCCCAAGGACTGAGTCGCTGCTTGCTTTTGCTGCTGCAACAGGGACGGTCTGAGAGAGACGTTGAAGAAGACGACAAAGGACGTAGTGTACTGCCTGCGTACCTCACTTAGGGCTGGGCATTCGGTATTTCGGTTCGGTTTCGATCTTTTATTCAGTTTTTTTGGTTTTCGGTTCTTGTACAACGTGTACCGAACACCGAACTGAAATAATTGTTCGGTTCGGTTTTTATTATTTCGGTTCGGCTTTTGTTATTTCAGTTCGATTTTTGTTAATTCGGTTTTTTGTTATGGGCCTGCTTAGTGGGCTTTCTAAAATTTTGTAATTTTTTATTTATGTTTATTTCTTTTTGCTTATTTTACTTTGTTTTTCAAATTATTGTATGATTCAAAATAATAATTTGTCGTTAATATTGAAATTTAGCCTTGTTTAACATTGAAATTTACCGGTCGTTGTTGTGCTACGGCTGCCTGCTGGTCGATTGGCAGCTGCTGGTCGCCGGAACGGTCGACGCTGCTATAGTCTATAGACGACTAGACGTGGAAAGTGGGAACGGTAATTTTTGTCTTTTGGGAAGTGGGTTTGTAAAGTTGAAAAGTTTGAAAAGACAAACATTTGTTTTTAATTTTAAATAATTATAATATTTATTTTTAAATATTAATAATTAATATAATATTGATATATATATTATAATTTAATATATTTCGGTAAAAACCGAAATACCGAATTACACAAAAATTACATACCGAAAACCGAACCGAAATACCGAAAAATACAAAACCATATATCGAATACCGAATCGAAAACCGAAATACCGAAACCGAATTACCAAAATAATTCGGTTCGGTTCGGTTTTTCGGTTTTTCGGTGTTTATGCCCACCCCTAACCTCACTGCTTGGAATTCGCTGGGCTGCTGGAATGGATTTCGACTTTCTGGATTTTTCTGGGTTCGCTGGGAATGTTTTACCGTGAAAAAAGAAGAAGAGACGATGGGGTGGTTTTGGTGGATTGCTGCTGCTGGAAATAAAATGGGCCGCTGGAGAACTGTTTTTCTGAAGGGCTGGGACTGTTTTAGTGGGCTGAAAGGATTGTAATGGGTCCAAAATCAAAATTTCTTGATGGGTTAAATTAGAGAGGTAAAATGAATGGCTAAACTTGTAATCAGTGAGAATTAAAAAGTTAGCCAAATTGAGTTTAATTGATGATTTGGTTAAAAATTAAATAAGACGATTTGATATAAATTAATTAATGAGTTTCTTAATCCTAATGAAATAAATAATTAACTTAATTATAAACTAATTAGCTCAAAATATAGCCTACAATTAAGCCAAGCTAATTAACAAAGCATCCAATTAAAAACAAAATATTTTTGAGACGATTTCCGAATATTCATAGAATATACTAATTATATAAAACATATGTATTACTTAAAAATTATAAAATGATAAAATTAATTAAAAGTAACTTGAAAAAATATTTTGAATTTTATAAAGTCAATTATTTCAAATTGTTGGAAATTTAAGAAGCTCGATGATTAATATATATGGTGAAGGTCCAAAATTGAGTGTCAACAATAAGAATCTAAAAAGAATCAAAATATCAGTAGAAATAATATAACACAATTTTAACAAGTGAACTTCTTTGACTTGTCGGTTTACTACGCATAAATAGAGCAGCCATTCTCTCAACTATGACTGAGTTCAATCCTCAGTAATAATTTTTATTAATGTAATATTATTATATCAATTATTTATTTATTTATTTTTAAATATCGATACCACTCGTAAAAAATCATTCATACATCATTCTTGGTGAGTAGAATCTCATCAACCCTACAACTTCAGAACAAAAACATCAGCATTCAGCACCAAGACATTAATTATAAAATGCAAAAGAAAAAAGGTTTTGTATTTAAAATCTAAAGTCATTATTATATAATTAGGGATAAAAAAGTAGTTTTTAATATAATTTTATTAGGTTATTAATTTAACCATTAACTAAAATTTTAAAATTGTAATCGAATTTTTTTTTTTACAAAATCATTTAATTAAGAACTGCTAACTCAATAACTCAAAATTGATAAACCAATAGAGTAACATTTTTTTAATTCAATTTTTATCGGTTAAACCTATTTTATACACACCTAAATATGGATTAGTTGAAAATAAGTTAGGCGAAAAAAAGGAAATTTGACCTTTTTTCCTATTTTTTTTATCACCATTTGTTCTCGGTAAGTCTTATTCTTGCATAAAAGATCAAAAATTTAAAAGTAGGTGACAACCCATCTTAATTTTGAATAGAAGGAACTATTTTATTTTGATTTTTCTTTATGGTGGTTTGAGAATTTTCCTATTATTTTTTTTATATGAAATTTTAATATAAAGAAGACATATGCAATAAAAATCTAGACACATAGAAGTATTAGTTAAAAATAGGATATGAGGATTATTTTTGTTGTGCTTTCAAAAAATTTCCTGCCTACGAACCAAAAAAACATTACCTGTTTTCTTAATTCATTGGCAGAGTTTTTAATTAACTTTGAATCTCTACAAATTAAAGAATTAATCATTTTTTCAGACTACTAAAAAAAGAATTAGCTATGAACTTCCTCGCAATCTGTCACTATTTTAATTTGGTCATAGCTAACAAAAATTAAAAAGGATTATTATATAATATAGTTATTAATATCATTTCATGTGATGACTTTTCTCTATTCCTCCTCCAATTTAAGTGGCTTGTAAATTTCTCCCTTGTAGGAATTTTCCTTATAATCATTCCATCCATTTAATTTTTTATGGAAAGAGTCACAAATTTCCACCACTTATGTAGTGGAATTTTAAATGTCCAAGGTGCCAAAAGTTGTCACACCCCTATAGAAACTACCCAATAATTTGTAACTATATCAAAAATTAAAAAAATATGTTCACAAACATGGGCTACTTGACATCTTCTTTTATTTTCTTCTTCCTTGCTTTTGTGACTTATACTTATGCTGCCACTATCGAGGTCCGAAACAACTGTCCCTACACCGTTTGGGCAGCTTCGACCCCGATAGGCGGTGGTCGACGTCTTGATCGAGGCCAAACTTGGGTCATCAATGCGCCAAGGGGCACTAAGATGGCACGTATATGGGGTCGTACTAATTGCAACTTTAACGGTGCTGGTAGAGGTTCTTGCCAGACCAGATATTGCGGTGGGGTACTGCAGTGCACTGGGTGGGGCAAACCCCCAAACACCCTAGCTGAATATGCTTTGGACCAATCAGCAACCTAGATTTCTGGGACATTTCTTTGGTTGACGGATTCAATATACCGATGACTTTCGCCCCAACCAATCCTAGTGGAGGAAAATGCCATGCAATTCATTGCACGGCTAATATAAGCGGTAAATGCCCTGGTCCACTTAGGGTATCCGGAGGATGTAACAACCCTTGTACCACGTTTGGAGGACAACAATATTGTTGTACCCAAGGTCCATGTGGTCCTACAAATTTCTCGAGATTTTTCAAACAAAGATGCTCTAATGCGTATAGCTACCCACAAGATGATGCTACTAGCTTATTCACTTGCCCTAGTGGTAGTACAAATTATAGGGTTGTTTTTTGCCCATAATTAATGCCACAATAAAGCATATTTTGCTACAAATTAAATGGTATGAAAAAATTACCAAAATAATAAGTATCTTAAAAGGCTTGACAAACTATGTTGTCTTAATGTGATAATAATCTCCTATGTGTGTAATGTATATCTCCCTTCAACTAATATGTAGCATTATCATAATGAATAAATAATAATATCGTTATTACTTTTACGTCAATGATCTGGTTAACACATGCATAGATCTAGTAAATTGGAAGATTCGTAACTCGTATCGGATATGGTCCAGGTGTTTATTGATTGGTTCAGTTCGATGTTGTCTATTTTTAGTTTAATTTATCGATTCTGATTTATAGCACAGCTAAATCGATGGTCAAAACGTTAACCAATGAACCAACAATCCCGTTTTAATTTCTTAATTTCATTGGCAGAGTTTTTTTTAATTAGCTTCGAATCTCCAGAAATTAACAAATTAATCATTATTGCAGTTTGGTAATTTAGATTAAATGACAGTCTATAGTAATATAATATAGCCATAATTAATATCATGATTTCATGTGATGACTTTTCTCTATTGCTCCTTCAATATGATGTCTTACACTTAAACAAATATATGAGTGGCTAGTAAATTTCTCCCTTAGAGAAATTTTCCTTAATTATAATCATTCCATCCATTTAATTCTTTAATTTATTGAAAGAGTCACAATTTTCCACAATTTATGTAGTGGAAGTTTTAAGATAATATAATTTTCTTAGAAAAATTAAAGAGATTTGGCTAAGATTTTTTTTTTTTTTCTTTTTTTTGAGATTTGGCTAAGTTTATAAGCTGTTTAAACGAATTTATAAGTATCTTTTAACTTATTACTCAAATATATGATAACATCCAAAGTACTATATGTATGCCTAAAACCACAAACTATGATTTTAAAGTTTATTATAAGCAATTTATATTTGACAATTTTTCTTTTACTATTTTATCCTTTAAAATTAAAAATACCAATTTGCTACTTCCACTATCACTATGATCATATATTTTCTACTCCAATACTTATTTTTTTCCCACCACATTGCCCCAAATTCTTCTTTATAAATACCAATTTTATCTCATCACACAAAACACATAAAAAGGCTAAGTAACATTTTCATTAAAAAATAAAATGTTCATTTTCAAGTGCATGTTTATTTTTCCTCTTTGTTCATTTTCTCCTCTTCACTCGCTCTAATTAACGCAGCTATATTCGAAATTCGAAACAACTGTCCTTACACTGTTTGGGCTGCGTCCGTGCCAGTAGGTGGTGGTGTCCAGCTCAATCCTAACTCCAACTGGACAATCTAGGTTCCACCTGGCACGTCACGAGCCCATGTTTGGGCCCGAACCGGTTGCAATTTCGATGATTCAGGCCGTGGTAAGTGTCAGACTGGAGATTGCAATGGTTTACTCCATCGTGAATCTTATGGGCTACCACCAAACTCTTTGACTGAATATTCCCTAAATCAAGACAACCATCTTGATTTTTTCGATGTCTCTTTTATCGCTGGATTCAACGTGCCAATAGAATTTAGCCCTATATCGAATGGGTGCACCCGTGGCATTAGGTGTAGTGTGGATATTAACATGATATGTCCATGTGTGCTTAAAACTCGCAGAGGATGTAACAACCCTTGTACTGTTTTAAGACCGATCAATATTGTTGTTATTCTGGTAAATGTGGTCCAACAATATATTCAAGTGTTTTTAAGGAAAGGTGTTATGATGCTTATAGTTACCCTAAGGATGATAAAACTAGCAGCATTTTTACTTGTCCTGGAGGAACTAATTATAAAGTTGTTTTTTGCCCATGAAAATTCCAAGAAAGAATATTTTGGTTGCTAAAAAATGGTATGAAAAATTACCAAAATAATATTGATAATAAGTTTGTATATATGTGTGTGGGATATATATATACACACCCTTCAAGTTAAATGTTTTCAAATGAAATATAATACTATAAGTTCAGTCTTGTTGGTTCATTGCACGTAGTTTTGATGTACCAGTTATATTTTGATTCATCCTATAATTAATAGTTTGTCATTTCTGCTTTAATTTCATTCTTCTCTATATCTAGAACAAAATGAGAGATCTTGCCCTCTTATACAATTTTTGAACGGAAGATAATAGCCTTTTCAGATTTTCTATATGTAAAAATAAAAATTATTTCTTATAAGCAAATTATAAAATGCTACAAAATCATTTCTCCTAAATAATTAGTAGATGTAAACCTCTCGATATAACTTGTTAAATATGATAACCAACATACACACTATTATAGATCAAACAAATTTACTTTATTGGTATATATATATAGGTAGTAGTCTATCGAAAATAATATCTCTATCTTCACATGATAGTTGAGGTAAGGTTGCGTATCTAACACCTTCCCTAGACTACACTAATAGATTTCACTAATATATAGTAGAAGTAATAGTATAATTAATAAAAACCATATTTATATTAAAAGCCACATTTATTTATCACCAAATATAGTGGAAACATTAAACATATAGCTCCAATTTATTTTTCTGGAAGCTAGATACATATAACATGAATTAATTTTGTTTAACCAACTTTGGGAGTTTGTACAACAATGTCCAATATATTAACAAAAAGACGAACTCTATTGCATCTCAAATCTTCTGTAAAAGCAGAACCATTCAGTAGAGTTTCAACATTTGTTAATTTTGGATTTTCCTTTTGAATTATTTGCTTTGCAAACTTAGCTGGTGTTCCAAGAAGTTCTGGCCAACTTTCCTTTGTCACACCTATAATTTACAAAAATAAAAGTAATTAATTAAAGAGCATATTTATATATTATGTCATTATCGATTTTGACTAAAAGTTCTATAAATCAAAAGTTACTTTATATGAGAAAAAAATCAACAATTATGGTGTGTTTGGTACCAAAGTAAAATGTTTTCTAGAAAATATCTTTTATATTTGGCTAGAGAGTAGAAAATAATCTTTAGGAAAATAGTTTCTGACCCGGAGACCAATTCCAATAATCGATCCAGGACTCAATCTCGACACGCGAATTAGGACACAACCCCGACGACAGATTTGAAATCCGAGCCTAAGAGTTAACCTAGGACATGACCCCGACTCCCAACCCAAGACACGACATTTGAATTGGGACCTGACCTCAACCCCGACACTCGAACCTATAGACACGACTAGTGGCAAAGCCAAGATTTTCAATAAGGGGGTTCAAAATCTGAAAAAATAAACACAAAGTAGTCTAAGGGGGTTCGATATCTACTATATATACCTAAAAAATTATTTTAACCATGTATAAATCATATAATTTTCCGCCGAACCCCTTAATTGTAACGTGGCTCCGCCACTGGACAGTACGACCCCAATAATCGACCTGAGATCCGATCCTGACATTCGTTCAAATTTAGTTGGGCCTCATGCGAATATCAAACACCGAAAAAAAAAAAGAAAAAAAAAGAAGATGGTAGAGTGAAAACCAAACCTGGGCAAAATGATTGAGAGACATCATGTAGTTGCAAGACATTTAAACCATCATTAACTTCGATTTCCAAATCTTGAGCAGTGAGTGATTGAAAACCTGTTCATAAATAATTTCACATAATTAATTAAGTTTTTTTAATAAATAAAAATAATATATGTGAAGAAATTTAATAAAGTATAAATATATGGTCAATTAATTACATGATGCAAGAATTATCAAGAAAGCAACCAACTTCACCATAGGCTTATTTGCCTCCATTTAATTCAACTTTGCTTTAAAGAATCTAAGTTTATATTTGTGTGTTATATTATTTGGTTTTAGAGGGATAGATATTTATAGGAGATATTTTTTTTAACTCAATTGTACATGATCCACTTGTTTATCTAAAAGCAGCCATACTAACATTATTTTAATGTGGATCGACGATAAGCTTGATGACTTGTCGATCGATTCCTCCCAATTTATTTTAATTAGTAAATGTATCCATGCTTCGATCGAAAAATAAATAAAATATATGATTAAATAATTTGTTGACTTCTGCATCATTATGAGTTCTTTTAATAGATACTTGCACTAAAAAATTGTGACCGCAATCTCAATTTAGAATAATCAAACACCCTATTACGAGTCATATGGACATCTCCACCTAATAGAATAGTTAGTCAGATTGATTTGTATATTTCACATTAATCTAGCAAATGATCCATACATACGAGAAATATGAAAAAAAACAGTAATTTTTATTTCAATTTTCATAATTTTTTATATTCAACGCGTACAAAACACGATTAAAGTAAAAATGGCATTGATAAGTATAGAAGAAACTTTGGTCACGAAAGATCTTGAAGTGGCTGTTTTTTTAAAAAAAGAAAAAAAAAATGTTTTAAGAAATAAGTTCCGTCACGTTACAGGGTTTATAGGTCAAAGTTACCACCAAATAAAGTTAACTTGTACTATATTCATAAAATAATTAATTATTTAGCGGCTCTTGTACATTTTTCCTTTTCGACCTCAACCTTTACGAAACCATATTTTAATTTTATTCGTTTATAATTAGTCAAAGTATGATATTGTTATATAATACGATTAATATCCATAGTGCCAAAAGCCGTCATATCTGATATCCCTATATATAAAGTACCAAATAATTTGTCCACATATAAATTTCAACAAACATGGGCTACTTGAAATCTTCTTTTGTTTTTTCCCTTCTTGCTTTTGTGACTTTCACTTATGCTGCCACTATCGAAGTACGCAACAACTGTCTATACACAGTCTGGGCGGCGTCGACTCCGATAGGTGGTGGTCGACGTCTCGATCGAGGCCAAACGTGGGTCATCGATGCACCTAGGGGTACTACGATGGCGCGTATATGGGGTCGTACTGGATGTAACTTCAATGGTGCTGGTAGAGGTTCGTGTATAACTGGTGATTGTGATGGTGTCCTGCAGTGCACCGGATGGGGCAAACCGCCAAACACCCTAGCCGAGTATGCCTTGGACCAATTCAGCAACTTAGATTTCTGGGATATTTCGTTAGTTGATGGATTCAATATACCAATGGCTTTCACCCCGACTAATCCAAGTGGAGGGAAATGCCACGCAATTCAATGTACGGCTAATATAAATGGTGAATGTCCTGGTCAACTTAAAGTACCTGGAGGATGTAACAATCCTTGTACCACGTTTGGAGGACAACAATATTGTTGCACCCAAGGTCCATGTGGTCCTACGTTCTTTTCCAATTTTTTCAAACAAAGATGTCCTGATGCATATAGCTACCCACAAGATGATCCTACTAGCACATTTACCTGTCCTAGTGGTAGTACAAACTATAGGGTTGTCTTTTGTCCTGATGGTGTTGCTGGTCCAAATTTTCCCTTGGAGATGCGTGCAAGTACTGATGAAGTGGCCAAGTAAATGAGAAATCTTGCTTTCTTATACAATTTGAATGGAAGATAATAGCCTTTTCGGTTTTTCTATATGTAAAAATAAAGATTATTTCTTATAAGCAAGTTATAAAAGGCTAGAAAATCATTGATAATAAGTTTGTATATATGCGTGTGGAGTGTGTATATATATATATATATATATACATACACCCTTCAACTTAAATGTTTTTATAATGAAATATGATATAAGGTCAGTCTGATTGGTTCTTTACACGTAGT
>JAJOOR010014871.1:0-44389 GCA_036250505.1 Solanum acaule
CATGTGTATGATGATGTATGTGGATTTATGTTGTTCCTATGGAACTAAATGTTCTTGAAGTTTCTCTAAAAAGGCATGATGCATGGTTTCCAACTAAATGTCCTTTTAAAAGCATGTTTTTGCATGGTTATCATACTTAGTGCATTATTTTACTAACACAATTCTTCTTCATCTTTTTACACCAAGTGTAGGTGGTGGTGGCTAAAGGATCTTTCCTAGAAGTGATGAGCTTGGTACTATTCCCAAGTTCGGGTGTGTCTTTAAAGATTCAAAGACCTTCATGTTAAAGAGTTTCCTTAAGTAATGTAGTAGATAGTAGTTATTTTATGTTGTAAGGGTTGTGTCTCTACTGTGTTGTAGTCGTGTTTTAAGATGGCTACCTTGAGACGTAGTATTCCGATTTTTGTATTAAAGGTTTTAATGAGGTGACTTTTAAGTCTTGTGATATATTATGAAAGTTTTAAATTTTCCGCTATTTTTCTATGATAAATGCTATGACGAATGTTAAGGGCTTGTATAAGACCTTCGAGAGCTCGAATACGCCGGTAACGACTAGGGGGTGCTCTCGGGTCGTTACACCGAGGATCATTATAACAAATACCACTAAAATGACTTTTGTCACGACCCAGGGGTACCCCTTTGATGTAACATGGCGTATAAAACCCCGAAGGACGTCATACAAGCCACTTAGCTCCCATAACATAAGAAATAGAACAATAAGAGTAAAATAATAGTCCAAGTCCAGATCATTTCATAAAAGGAAAAGTGGAAGTCTAAACTCTTGTCTCATCATAACCATCTAATACAATAAAATGAAATTGGGTGTAGCCCATACATCATGTTCAAAATATAAATACAAGAAATAAAACTAAATAATAAACTCCGTCCTCGAAGCATGAGGACTCACCAAAGCTCAAGAATCAATCAAATCACCCACTAGCCACGAAACTAAGCACCCTGAATATCGGACCCTTCATTTGGGGAAAATATAGGCAAGAGTATGTGTTAGTACAAAACAATGTATCAAATATGATAGTCATGCATAAAACATTTAAATCATGCTAAAAGGGGACATTTCATTTCATGACATGCAATTGACCAAGCTAAACATAATATGAAAGAATTATGAAACATAAGTCATAAATCATGGTCAATGCAAGCTAACTTGATCTTTAAAAACCTTTGAACTCGTATGCGATACTTCTTGAAGTAACCTTAGTTCATTATTACTTATGGGGAAACTAGCCTTAACCGACATGTAAGACCATGTGAGCTATAACATGGAATCCAATTTCTACCCCACACCGAAAAGAGGTGTCCTACTTGCCGAAGGTAGAACCTTGAAATTCTAGATTAAGTGGATCCACTAGCTAAACAACCTATGTGGTCACTTAGTTATGGGATAAAAAGATTGCTACTAGAAACTCGTCCTCTACTAACGGGCAAACTTCCGTGTCTTGAGATTACTTTGGAAACCCGACCTCTACTACATGAGAGATTCTATCTCACAACCAATATCCACTCGGTTCTAAGCAGAAATTCCCACGGAAAAGTCATTTCTTTCTTGACTTCCTTACTCATGAAAAGGTGCCCTTGGACGACCGATTCAAGCTAGTTTCATTAAGATAACTCTTTGTCTTTGATTCAATTAGGTGAGGAAGTCTTTCAACCTAAGAATTCTTTCTATGTGAGAAAACCTTTCACATCATGCTAGTATGCGTTTTAGTGAGAATATCCTTTCACAACACAACATCATCATTGGTACTTTACTCTCAAAGCACCCTTAAAACATTTGCATAGATTTCATAAACAATGCATAAGTCCATAATTTACCTCTTGAGGTCAAAACCCACTTTCAATCATACAATTTTAGAAAACGTGGGTTAGATATGGATTTCATCATAAATATATGTAAAACTACTAATACATGCTCAATTTCATAAAACTCTTCCTTGAAGATCAAAATCCCACAACATATAGTTCATAACTTGAAAACATAGGGGTCACATGAGTTCATAAGGGAATTCATCATAAAAGCATTGCAATTCATTAATTCATGCCTAGAAAATCATAATTAAATCATTTGAATCAATAATGATAAGAACCCATGATAATTGAAGAAAACCCTAACTCAATTGGGGAATTCTACCTTTTGAGATAAAGGAATTTGGGAACTCCATAGATGAGAGGAATCCATGGATGATAATTATCATACCTTGAGTCCAAATACTAGCCTTCAATGGAGGAATTGGAGCCTTATCTTGAAACCATAGGTGAATCCTTCTTCTTCTTCTTCAAGTTTCTAGAGAGAGAATATTTGGAGAGGAATTTGGTTTTCTTTTGTGAAATTGGAAGAATGAATTAAATGGGTTAATTTGGGGGTTGAAAAAGCTTATATAGGGGTTCTAAATATAGGCAAAACGACATAGTATAGGAATTAATTATGTAGGAAAATACCCAGCTGCCCCAAAATAAATAATTGATAGTAGTCCACCGACCTACCAATCCACTAACCCACCTACGGACCATCGCCCACACCACGGGCCATGGTTGGCCCCTCGTGGATGGCACCTAGAAAGTCTGAAAAGCTGTTATTTGGTCCTTTTTGAATACGGGGTGTTACAATATCTCTCCCTTGGGATCATTCGTCCTCGAGTGAGATTTATACTGGTTCTAGAAAAGTAGGAGAGGAACTAACAACCCAACCTACAATGCAATGCATACAACCAAGGAGGAACTATCGGCTCCAAACTAGGACATTCTCAAAACATCATAAGAGGGGTGAAACGAACTCTATCAGCCCATTATGCATGCAATGCACATAAATAAGGAGGAAACATCAAATCAAAGTTCATCATACTCAAATGTATCATAAGGAAGTAGGAACTACATCTATTAACCCAATATACATAAAATTTCAACATTACTCATTTTCAAGGAGGAACTACCTTTTCCAAGCTAAAAGCAGGCTCAACACAACCTCATAGAGCTCATATGCAATTTACTCTCAAAAAGCATATCTAATGCATGTTCATGTTCATCAATTCATCTCATGAAGTCTATAGGCAACTCATACTCAATGCACAACAACATGAGGAAAATCTATCATATAAAGTCATTTTCTTTCAAACACAAGTTTTCATGAACATGCATCACATAAGGAAATCATGGAAACACATAAAAACACATGACTCCCAAAACAAGGACAACTCAAGAGGAACTCATTACCTCAAGCTATAATAGGAGTAGAAGGAAAGAGATGAGGATATTGGGACTTCATATCGGTCTCGGCCTCCCAAGTAGCACCCTCAACTAATTGATTCCTCCACAAAACCTTCACGGAAGCTATTTTCTTGTTTCTCAACTTCTTGACTTGCCGGTCTAGAATCTCAACCAAAACTTCCTCATAAAAAAGACTCTCATAAACTCCCAACACTTCTAGGGGAACTATGGATGTCAGATCACCAACACACTTCTTAAGCATAGAGACATGGAAAACAGGATGCACCATTGCCAACTCATTTGGCAAGTCTAACTCATAAGCAACCTTACCAACACGCCTCAAAATCTGATATTGGCCTACATACCGGGGATTAAGCTTCCCATTCATACCAAATTTCATTACACCCTTTATGGGTGATATTTTCAAGTAAACCCAATTGGAAAATGTAACGAAATTATACCTTTCTTGAAAGCAGCAAAGGGTGACATGAAATTAAGCAATTATAAGCAACAACCACTTTGAGTTCAACTTCAAATAGTAAATTTTAAGAGCAAAGTTAAAAACCCCAAGACTAAAGATGTTTACAAGGTAAAATATTTCTCTTTCAAGACGGAAAAACACTCACTTCAAAAGTCTCTCCGAAAAACCCATTTTTTTCTCTACTTTGGGCTATTTATACTTTTCCAAAATTTGGCCCATAATTCACTACGTGACCACTTTGGCAACGTAAGTCGGGCTCACCAAGATGATTCAGCGGATCGTCATTTGCTTCTTAACTCGCCTATTTCTTGCTTTATGCTTCAAGTGTTTGAACCTTAATCAACAAGCTCATTAAATTCTTCCTTTCACAATAGGCGAATTACCGAGTACCACCTTTGTTCGCCTTTCAAGCTTGCAATTTTCCCTCCAAGTCCTGTCATTTTATTTCTAATAAGATTGTCGAATCTATTACTCCTCCTCTTGAAGGAATTAACATCCCAATAGCAGGTACAATGATTAAAGCCTCTCCTTTCAAAGAGAAGAGTAATAAGTCTGCAGCTTTGGTCACCTCAGCTGACATTGATCGAGTAGTAGAACAAAATAACTACTCTAACCAAATTCTCCATGTATCTCCAGACAAATAGAAGATACCAAACCTACCATTAGTAGAAGACCAACTTTGGCTTCTACTTCATCCAATCATAATATCGAACCTAACCGAGGGTTTAGACTTCCTGAATTTTCCAAAGAAAACTTTCCTAAACTTACAGAAACCTTTGAAGTCTCCAGAAATATCATTGACAAAATCAATGAACAACTTACCAATTTCAATATTTCCAAAAAAGATGGGAAAACCCCAAAAAAGGTTTCTACCCTTTAGAAGAAATTTGTTTCTATCCCTCAGGAAAAAGACATTCTCCTTCAGAAACTATCAAATGATTGTTTCCATAACCAAAAAAACTATCATAGCCGCCCCTTTTTCCCAGATTTGCAGTATAAGGAAAATGCATTCTTATCCACTTCTTCTCACAAAGGAAGTGGAATTACTGAATGGAACATTGATGGCCTAGCTGAGCATCAAATTTACAACAAGCTCCATGAAATAGGAGTTGCCATAACTGCTTATAAATTAAGAGGTTCTGCAGATAAAGAAGTTTCTACCATGATTGCTGCAGGTTTCACCGGTATGTTAAAGCATTGGTGGGATAATTACTGCAATGATGAAACCAAGCACAATATCTATAATGTCACTGCGACAGAGACAGTTATCAAAACTGAAGGAAACACCTAAAGTACTTCTCAAGTTACTAGAGAAGATGTTTGTGCCACACTTCTCTACCAAATCGCTAAATATTTTATTGGCGAGCCAAAACTCTTTCAGGATAGGAGCCTCCAAATCCTTAACAATCTCAGTTGTCCTAACCTAGACAACTTTATTCATTATAAACATGCCTTTCTCAGTAAAGTCATGATCCGTCCAGATTGTCATTTGGACTTTCTGGAAAGAAAGATTTATTAGCAGTCTTCCCCCTCTTTTAGCTGACAAGGTCAGGACTAAAATCCAAGATCCCAATGACGGACGTATTCCTTACAGCCAGCTGACTTATGGTGATTTGGTAAGCACCATCAACATTGTAGGGCTTGAACTTTGCACAGACATCAAATTCAAGCATCAGCACAAGAAGGAGCAGTCTTCTTCTAGGACAGAACTTGGAAGTTTTTGTCGAGACTTTGGCTTTATCACTCCTCCTGATAAAGTTAGAAAGGACAAAAAGGAAAAGAAATCTCATCGGAAGAAATCTCAAAGAAGAGATGATTCCACCATGCCCAGGAGAAAGAAATCCAGGTCCAAGAGGCCTAATGTTTGTTGGACATGTGGTAAGACTGGTCATAAAGCTAGTGAATGTCGCTCAAAGACCAAGAAAAAGAAGATCAACCTCTTGGCTTGATGAAGAAACCAAGGGTAAACTCCTTGCTATTCTTAACGAACCTTTTTCTGAATCTTCAGATTCATGTAATGAATACATCGATGATGAAGACATTGATCTTGATTATGAATCAATCAACAGACAATCAGGAAAAGATTGTACTTGTACTGAAGCATTTTGTACCTGCGACAGCACACCTCAAAACATTCGAGTCCTTTCGGATAATTTGAAAGAATCTCTTTTCAACGTCATTCAACATATTAATGATGGAGAGGCTAGAAATTGATTTCTTTTAGAACTCAAAAATCTCATTCTCAACACGGACAAACCAAAATCCCATCATATTATTGAACCCTTCAGCATGAAGCAAATCATGAACTGCTAAGATATTCATTCTGAACCTTCTATTTCTGATCTTCGTCATGAAGTCTCCAATCTCAAAGAAGAGATTCAAAATATCAAATCTCGACTTGGAAAAGTTGAAAACTGAAATTCTTACAGACCAAGTCTTCAAGAAAGCTAATCTTCAGGACCTCAATTCTGAACATAATTATTCACAAGAAGATGATATTAATCTTCCCAATATCAACAATGACCATTTGGTGGAACCTTTCATCACCAATACTGGTAATATTACTTCTACTTCTGAAGCTCCAAGAGTAACAGTCATTTCTTCGATTAGACCTTAGAGTCATCATATTCCTGCTAAGATTGTTGTGAATAAACATTTTGTGATTAACAAAATTGTTTTGCTTGATCGTGGTGCAGATCGTAACTGTAGAGTAAAATATATTGTTCCTACAAAGTATTTGCAAAAAAGTACTTCAAAACTATACTCTACTACAGGAGAACTTTTGAAAATAAATTATAAGCTTTCTAAAGCTCATATTTGCAACTATAGCATTTGTTTAACAAATGATTTTGTGATCACTGAAGATATCAATGAAGATATCATTCTTGGAATACCTTTTATTACTCAGATAAAACCATATTTTACTGATTTAGAGGGTATTAATACTACTATACTTGGAAAAGATTTACATTTTCCTTTTGTCAAACTCTTTCACAAGATGAAAGTAATTTCATCAGGGAAAATACTGTTTTCCGTATTAATAACCTTTCTCAACATCTCACCTTTTTAAAGGATGGAATTCGGGTAGAGAAAATTGAACAGATTTTAAAAACCCCGAAGATGGTTACTAAGATAGCCAATCTTCAAAAAAGTTTTGAACAAGAAATATGTTCCAATTTTCCAAATGCTTTTTGGGAACGTAAAAGACATATTGTTGACTTACCATACATTGAAGGATTCAATGAACGGGCTATTTCTACTAAAGCAAGGCTAATTCAAATGAATCACGAGATGATGGAATTTTGCAAAAAAGAAATTGATACTCTTTTGAAAAATAAGATTATCAGAGTTTCTAAATCACATTGGAGTTGCTCTGCTTTCTACGTTAATAAAAACGCTAAGAAAGAGAGGGGAGCACCAAGACTGGTAAACAATTACAAACCTTTGAATTCCATTTTAAAATGGATTAGGTAGTCAATACCTAACAAAAGAGACCTTTTGAAAAGGACTTTTAAAGCTAATGTTTAGAGGAAGTTTGATATGAAATAAGGTTTCAGGTAAATTCAGATTTCTGAAAAAGATAAATATAAAACTGCTTTCAATGTCCCATTTAGACAAAATGAATGAAACGTCATGCCTTTTGGGCTTAAGAATGCCCCTTCAGAATTTCAAAATATCATGAATTCCATACTCAATAATTATTCTTATATGTCTATTGTCTACATAGATGATGTGTTGATCTTTTCTGAGAACATTGATTCTCATTTTAAACACCTTAATACTTTCTTTAAAATTGTTAAGAAAAATGGTTTCATTGTTAGTGCTAAAAAGATGGTACTCTTTCAAACCACCATCAGATTTTTAGGACATGATCTTAATCAGGGTACTTAAAACCCTATTTGCTGGGCCATTGAGTTCTCTTCCGAATTTCCTGATGAAATTCTTGATAAAACCCAACTTCAGAGGTTTTAAAGAAGTCTGAATTATGTGGTTGATTTCATTCCAAAAGCCAAACATGTTTGTGAGCCTTTATACAAAAGTCGTAGAAAAAATCCAGTTTCTTGGAGTTCGAAACAAATACAAGCTGTCATCTGTGTCAGAACTTTGGTTCAAAATATCCCATGTCTAGGAATCCCCAACCCTGATGCATACATGATTGTTGAAACTGATGCTTCGGATGCAGCTTATAGAGGAATCCAAAAACAAAAGATAGATCTTGAATCTATAGAGCAACTTGTTCGTCTTACATTCAAAATCTGGAATTCCGCTCAAAAAAATTATTCCACGATTAAAAAGAAAGTTTTGTCTATAGTACTATGTATTACAAAGTTTCAAGACGACCTTATTAACAAATAATTTTTAGTAAGTGTAGACTGCAGGTCTACTAAAGAAATCTTGCAAAAAGATGTTAAAAATCTTGTTTCAAAACAAATATTTCCTAGATGGAAAGCTCTACTATCTAGCTTCAATTTCAAAATCGATTTTATTAAAGTAGAAGATAATTCTCTACCAGATTTTCTAATCCGTGAATTCTTGCAAGGAAAACATGAGTCCCTTTCAGCCTATCACTCCTTCCAAAGGAGAAAATCTTCCAAAAGCTAAAATGGACAGACCATTTATTCACCCTCCCCTACCTCCAGCAAAAGCGGAAACTCACCAAAAGCCTGAACTTCCTTTTCACAACAAGTTCACAGCTCCAGCCGAATATCCACGGCTACCACCACCAAAGCCGATAAGTCTTATATCGGCAAAACCTTTTGACAAAGGAGCATCTTCAAGCTCCTCCATCCAAACTAAAGAAAGCTACACCATGAAAACCCCTGATACTTTCACCCAAGTGGTTAATCCTGAATTAACCAAATCCATCATTTCTACCCCAAAAGAAGAAACTTTTGATTTTGTTGTTTCACATGTTTTGCCTATAATGGCATTAAACAAAGAATATGGCAATGTTGATGTAGGAATCTTAATCAAACCTTGCTACACAGATTCAAACTTCGTGGATATGAATAATCCATTTAAATCAAGAAGATTCTATGAAGCTATTCTCATTGATACCGATTAAATAGAGATTAAACACTCTAGGGATGAAAATAGCCCTGCCATCATCAAGTATTACAGGTTCACTATTAAGAAGATCTTGGATCCATTCGAATGGTTTGCATACCATTTACACACCCCTATTGCATTATCGGTGACACACATGCCGCAAACTTACAATTGGTACGACTATAAGTCTGCTTGGATGAATTTTCTATACCTAAGGCCAAGGCATACTTGGTTTGTCAAATACAGTCCAAACATCACCAAGACTATTATCCCAAGATGGTTCTATGAGTGGTGGAATCTATTCGGAGAAAACAAAGAAGTTCTTCCCCAACAATTTCTCAATCGATTTGAAGATTTTCAGGTCAAAGAAGAAATTACATCATTACCAGAGCATATTAAAATATGCAAGTATTATATCCAAAAGAGGATATCTTATATTATTAGTTGGAATTTTACCAAGAACGAGATTGATCGCATCCAATATTTGTGCAAGCAAATACAAGTTAAAGGTTGGACTACCAAACAACCTAGTTCTAAAGTTCAGACTCACAAAATTCGTTCGTCTTCAAAGACTACTTCCAAAGCAGATCTCAAGAAGAAATTGGAGAATGCTTTGAATAATCTAGATAAATATGATGAAAAACAAATCATGAAATTGATTGAAGATGTCGCTTCCACCGAAAGCAGCAATGATGATAATGGAGACATGTGCAATCCTAAAGGATTGGCTTTGGCTTGCATGGACCCCGATTACGAATAGGAAAAGGACCCCTTTGAAAAATTAGAGGCAAAGCCGGAATTACTTTTTCAAAAGTGGCATTTCACTATTCCAAATTGGCATACAATGAGAAGCTACAAGACAAAAAACATTTAGTAAAAGATGTTTCCACTATCTCAAAACAGATTCCCACTAATCTGTTTTATCAAAAGAAGCAGGCCCCGATGTTTCCACTACGAAAAAGATATTCTCCACTATCTCTACTTTACAAAAAGAAGTAGGCACCTCCATTAGTGTCGCCAAAATCCTAGCCTTCCACTTGTATTCCTAAGATGTAAAGGCACTTACCCCGTCCCCTATATAAGGAGACTTTCATTAATGTATAGAGGCATCAGAAAATTTCCATTATATTTCTGAAAACCTCCTTGTAAACTATTTCCAACTTTGAAGATATGCAATAAACTTGTAAGCTATCTAAGCTTTTCTTTACTTTAAATTTTATTACTTAAGATCCTTTTATGGTTACTAAGATAGCCAATCTTAAAAAAAAAAATTGAACAAGAAATATCTTCCGATTTTCCAAATGCTTTTTGGGAACGTAAAAGACATAATGTTGACTTTCCACACATTGAAGGATTCAATGAACAGACTATTTCTACTAAAGCTAGTCCTATTCAAATGAATCACGAGATGATGGAAATTTGCAAAAAATAAATTGATACTCTTTTGAAAAATAAGATTATCAGAGTTTCTAAATCACCTTGGAGTTGCTCTGCTTTCTACGTTAATAAAAACTATGAGAAAGAGAGGGGAGTACCAAGACTCGTAATCAATTACAAACCTTTGGATTATGTTTTAAAATGGAATAGGTATCCAATACCTAACAAAAGAGACCTTTTGGAAAGGACTTTTAAAGCTAATGTTTATAGCAAGTTTGATATGAAATCAAGTTTCTGGCAAATTCATATTTCTGAAAAAGATAAATATTTCAATGTCCCGTTTGGACAATATGAATGGATCGTCATGCCATTTGGGCTTAAGAATGCCCCTTCAGAATTTCAAGATATCAGTAATTCCATATTTAATGACTATTCTTATATGTCTATTGTCTATATAGATGATGTGTTGATCTTTCTGAGAACATCAATTCTCATTTTAAACACCTTAATACTTTCTCTAAAATTGTTAAGAAAAATGGTTTGGTTGTTAGTGCTAAAAAGATGGTACCCTTTCAAACCACCATCAGATTTTTAGGACATGATCTTTATCAGGGTACTTACAAACCTATTTGCAAGGACTTTGAGCTCTCTTCCAAATTTCCTAATGAAATTCTTGATAAAACCCAACTTCAGAGGTTTTTAGGAAGTCTGAATTATGTGGTTGATTTCATTCCAAAAGTCAGACATATTTGTGAGCCTTTATACAAAAGTCTTAGAAAAAATCTAGTTCCTCGGAGTTCGAAACAAACCCATGCTGTCATATGTGTCAAAACATTGGTTCAAAATATCCCATGTCTAGGAATCCCCAACCTTGATGCATACATGATTGTTGAAACTGATGCTTCAGATGCAAGTTATAGAGAAATCCTAAAACAAAAGATAGATCTTGAATCTATAGAGCAACTTGTTCGTTTTACATTCAAAATCTGGAATTCCGCTCAAAAAAATTATTCAATGGTTAAAAAGGAAGTTTTGTCTATAGTACTTTGTATTACAAAGTTTCAAGACGACCTTATTAACAAATAATATTTATTAAGAGTAGACTGCAAGATTGCTAAAGAAATCTTGCAAAAAGATGTTAAAAATCTCGTTTCAAAACAAATATTTCCTAGACGGCAAGCTCTACTATCTAGCTTCAATTTGAAAATCGATTTTATTAAAGGAGAAGATAATTTTCTACCAGATTTTCTAACCCGTGAATCCTTGCAGGGAAAACATGAGGCCCTTTAAGCCTATCACTCCTTCCAAAGGAGAAAATCTTCCACAAGTTAAAATGGCCAGACTATTTATTCACCCTCCCCTAGCTCCAGCAAAAGCGAAAACTCACCGAAGGCCTTAACTACCTTTTCACAACAAGTTCACAGCTTTAGCCGAATATCCACGGCTACCACCACCAAAGCCGATAAGTCTTATATCGGCAAAACCTTTTGAAAAATGAGCATCTTCAAGCTCCTCAATCCAAACTAAAGAAAGCTACACCATGAAAGCCCCTGAAACTTTCGCCCAAGAGGTTAATCCTGAATTAACAAAATACATCACTTCTACCCCAAAAGAAGAAACTTTTGATTTTGTTGTTTCACATGTTTTGCCTATAATGGCATTAAACAAAGAATATGGCAATGTTGCAGGAAACTTAATCAAACCTTACTACACAGATTCAAACTTTGTGGATATGGATAATACACTTCAATCAACAAGATTCTATGAAGTTATTCTCATTGATACCGATTCAATAGAGATTAAACACTCCAGGGATGAAAATAACCCTGCCATCATCAAGTATTGCAGGTTCACTATTAAGAAGATCGTGGATCCATTCGAATGGTTTGCATACCATTTACACACCCCTATTGCATTATCGGTGATAGACAGGTCGCAAGCTTACAATTGGTACGACTATAAGTCTGCTTGGATGAATTTTCTATACCTAAGGCCAAGGCATACTTGGTTTGTCAAATACAGTCCAAACATCACCAAGACTATTATCCCAAGATAGTTCTATGAGTGGTGGAATCTATTTGGAGAAAACAAAGAAGTTCTTCCCCAACAATTTCTCAACCGATTTGAAGATTTTCATGTCAAAGAAGAAATTACATTATTACCAGAGCATATTAAAATATGCAATTATAATATCCAAAAGAGGATATCTTATATTATTAGTTGGAATTTTACCAAGAACGAGATTGATCATATCCAATATTTGTGCAAGCAAATACAAGTTAAAGGTTGGACTCCCAAACAACCTAGTTCTAAAGTTTAGACTCACAAAATCAGTTCGTCTTCAAAGACTACTTCCAAAGCAGATCTCAAGAAGAAATTGGAGAATGCTTTAAATAATCTAGATAAATATGATGAAAAACAAATCATGAAATTGATTGAAGATGTCGCTTCCACCAAAAACAGCAATGATGATAATGGAGACATGTGCAATCCTAAAGGATTGGCTTTGGCTTACATGGACCCCGATTACGAATAGGAAAAGGACCCCTTTGAAAAAGTAGAGGCAAAGCCAGAATTACTTTTTCAAAAATGGCATTTCACTATTCCAAATTGGCATCCAATGAGAAGCTACAAGACAGAACACCTTTAGTAAAAGATGTTTCCACTATCTCAAAAGAGATTCCCACTAATTTGCTTTATCAAAAGAAGCAGGACCTGATGTTTCCACTACGGAAAAGATATTCTCCACTATCTATACTTTATAAAAAGAAGTAGGCTCCTCCATTAGTGTCGGCAAAATCCTAGCCTTCCACTTATATGCCTAAGATGTAAAGGCACTTACCCCTTCCCCTATATAAGGACCCTTTCATTAATGTTTAGAGGCATCAGAAAATTTTCATTATTATTCTGAAAACCTCTTTGTAAACTATTTCCAACTTTGAAGATATGCAATAAACTTGTAAGTTGTCTAAGCTTTTCTTTACTTTAAATTTTATTACTTAAGATCCTTTTATGGTTACTAAGATATCCAATCTTCAAAAAACTTTTGAACAAGAAATATGTTCCGATTTTCCAAATGCTTTTTAGAAACGTAAAAGACATATTGTTGACTTACCATACATTGAAGGATTCAATGAACAGGCTATTTCTACTAAAGCAAGGCCAATTCAAATGAATCACGAGATGATGGAATTTTGCAAAAAAGAAATTGATACTCTTTTGAAAAATAAGATTATCAGAGTTTCTAACTCACCTTGGAGTTTCTCTGCTTTCTACGTTAATAAAAACGCAAAGAAAGAGAGGGAAGCACCAAGACTGGTAATCAATTACAAACCTTTGAATTATGTTTTAAAATGGATTAGGTATCCAATACCTAACCAAAGAGACCTTTTGAAAAGGACTTTTAAAGGTAATGTTTATAGCAAGTTTGATATAAAATTAGGTTTCTGGCAAATTCAGATTTCTGAAAAAGATAAATATTTCAATGTCCCGTTTGGACAATATGAATGGAACGTCATGCCTTTTGGGCTTAAGAATGCCCCATCAGAATTTCAAAATATCATGAATTCCATATTCAATGATTATTATTTTATGTCTATTCTATTTAGATGATGTGTTGATCTTTTCTGAGAACATCGATTCTCATTTTAAACACCTTAATACTTTCTTTAAAATTGTTAAGAAAAATGGTTTGGTTGTTAGTGCTAAAAATATGGTACTCTTTCAAACCACTATCAGATTTTTAGGACATGATCTTTATCAGGTACTTACAAACCTATTTGCAGGGACACTGAGTTCTCTTCCAAATTTCCTGATGAAATTCTTGATAAAACCCAACTTCAGTGGTTTTTAGGAAGTCTAAATTATGTAGTTGATTTCATTCCAAAAGTCAGACATGTTTGTGAGCCTTTATACAAAAGAATTAGAAAAAATCCAGTTCCTTGGAGTTAGGAACAAACCCGAGCTGTCATCTTTGTCAAATCTTTTGTTCAAATTATCCCATGTCTAGGAATCCCCAACCTTGATGCATACATGATTGTTGAAACTGATGCTTCGGATGCAGGTTATGGAGGAATCCTAAAACAAAAGATAGATCTTGAATCTATAGAGCAACTTGTTCGTTTTACATCCGAAATCTGGAATTCCTCTCAAAAAAAATATTCAACGGTTAAAAAGGAAGTTTTGTCTATTGTACTATGTATTACAAAGTTTCAAGACGACCATATTAACAAATATTTTTTATTAAATGTAGATTGCAAGTCTGCTAAAGAAATCTTGCAAAATGATGTTAAAAATCTTGTTTCAAAACAAATACTTGGTAGAAGGCAAGCTCAACTATCTAGCTTCGTTTCCAAAATCGATTTTATTAAAGGAGAAGATAATTCTTAACCAGATTTTCTAAGTCGTTAATTCTTGCAGGGAAAACACGACGCCCTTTAAGCCTATCACTCCTTCCAAAGGAAAAAATCTTCCACAAGTTAAAATGGCCAGACTATTTATTCACCCTCCCCTAGCTCCAGCAAAAGCGAAAACTCACCAAAGGCCTGAACTACCTTTTCATAACAAGTTCACAGATCTAGCCGAATACGGCTACCACCACCAAAGCCGATAAGTCTTATATCGGTAAAACCTTTTGACAAAGGATCATCTTCAAACTCCTCAATCCAAACTAAAGAAAGCTACACCATGAAAGCCCCTGAAACTTTCGCCAAAGCAGTTAATCCTAAATTAACCAAATCCATCATTTCTACCCCAAAAAAAGAAACTTTTGATTTTGTCATTTCACAGGTTTTGCCTATAATGGCATTAAACAAAGAATATGGCAATGTTGATGTAGGAAACTTAATCAAACCTTGCTACACATATTCAAACTTCGTGGATACGAATAATCCACTTAAATTAAGAAGATTCTATGAAGCTATTCTCTTTGATACCGATTCAATAGAGATTGAACACTCCAGGGATAAAAATAACCCTGCCATCATCAAGTATTGCAGGTTCACTATTAAGAAGATCTTGGATCCATTCGTTTGCAGACCATTTACACACCCCTATTGCATTATCGGTGACACACAGGCCGTAAACTTACAATTGGTACGACTATAAGTTTGCTTGGATGAATTTTATATACCTAAGGCCAAGGCATACTTGGTTTGTCAAATACAGTCCAAACATCACCAAGACTATTATCCCAAGATGGTTCTATGAGTGGTGGAATCTATTCGGAGAAAACAAAGAGGTTCTTCCTCAACAATTTCTCAATCGATTTGAAGATTTTCAGGTCAAAGTAGAAATTACATCGTTACCAGAGCATATTAAAATATGCAAGTATTATATCCAAAAGAGGATATCTTATATGATTACCTGGAATTTTACCAAGAACGAGATTGATCGCATCCAATATTTGTGCAAGCAAATACAAGTTAAAGGTTGGACTCCCAAACAACTTAGTTCTAAAGTTCAGGCTCACAAAATCGGTTCGTCTTCAAAGACTACTTCCAAAGAAGATCTCAAGAAGAAATTGGAGAATGCTTTGAATAATCTAGATAAATATGATGAAAAACAAATCATGAAATTGATTGAAGATGCCGCTTCCACCGAAAGCAGCAATGATGATAATGGAGACATGTACAATCCTAAAGGATTGGTTTTGGCTTACATGGACCCCGATTACAAATAGGAAAAGGACCCCTTTGAAAAAGTTCAGGCAAAGCCAAAATTACTTTTTCAAAAGTGGCATTTCACTATTCCAAATTGGCATCCAATGAGAAGCTACAAGACAAAACACCTTTAGTAAAAGATGATTCCACTATCTCATAAAAGATTCCCACTAATTTTCTTTATCAAAAGAAGCAGAGCCCAATGTTTCAACTACGGAAAAGATATTCTCCACTATCTCTACTTTACAAAAAGAAGTAGGCTCCTCCATTAGTGTCGGCAAAATCCTAGCCTTCCACCTGTATGCCTAAGATGTAAAGGCACTTACCACTTCCCCTATATAAGGAGACTTTAATTAATGTTTTGAGGCATCAGAAAATTTCCATTATTATTTTGAAAACCTCCTTGTAAACTATTTCCTACTTTGAAGATATGCAATAAACTTGTAAGCTATCTAAGTTTTTCTTTACTTTTAATTTTATTACATAAGATCCTTTTTATGGTATCAGAGCCAAGTTGGCGGTATACATACTTAGTATGAGCAGCAAAGTACGTATACTATCTATGGCATGGAAAAATTACTTCAATCTAGTATCTTGATAATAATCGTTAAGTTGTTCGTATGTATACGTTTATTATTTCATATATCATGTTCCTTTATACTATTTTTATACTAGGTGTTCAGGTTTTCATTTCTTCCTAAGTGTGTCAGGTAACCGAATAATACCCGGTGCATACGTTGGTTAGCCCAATTGTAAGGTCGCTAAAGCCAGGAGGGAGTTTAGACCTGTTAATGGCAATCCCGTAGCCAAGATAACTCTAGGAAAGGGCGCCATATATGATCCAGACTAGCTAGTTAGTAGACTTGTAAGAAGTTCAATTTAATAAATACGTATCGAGTTGTATTGACCCTCAAGGTCATTAATGTGTTTTTGCATACTTTTATTGTGTTTCCCCTTTCCGTATCTTTTTTGTAGTTTTCGTGTGGTGTTGAGTTGGGTAGCATGCTTCTCGAGGTGGTCGGGTGAGTTTTCATTTGATTTCTCCATTTTGGAGGCTTTTAAAGTGAAAGCATCGACTTTAATCAACATCCAGAGAATCTGAGGTCGGATGAGGTAACTATAAGTTCCGTCAACTCCCAAAGAGTCATTTTGATCTAGTGGGATAGTTGGTTTGGGTTTCTAGGTTGTCATTTTGAGTTTGTACAGTTAGGAGTTAAAGCTTCTGAAGTTTTGGCCAAAGTTTGATTTTGGTCAACATTCTTGATAAACGCATGATTAGCTCTGAAATTTTAAGTTTGGTCTAAAACGACCTTTGGTTTGGTTTCCGAGGCTTTCGTGATTAGGTTGTGGCTTTTGGCATTTTATATGGTATTTCTTGGTAAGTATTAACTTTGGCCAATTTTTTTACGAGATGATCTCCATTGGTTGTTTCGTCAATCCGTTGAGTCTAGAATGTCATTTCAGACAAGAAAGCATAGTTTGTTTGCGTCAACAGGTTTTGAACAATTTTTGAGCCCTTTCGAGGGATTTTTCACTCTTAATGAACTGTTGATGCAGTGCTGCCTTTTCGCAGTCTGGGCCCTTGGCCGCGTTCATGGAGAGAAATCTTTGTGGCCTCCGCATTTGCGTGGGTCTCACTTCGATCGTGGAGGGTTGCATTCCAAAACTTTGCATTTTTGGACATCTTCCCACGTTCGTGAAGGGTTAGTTTCCCAAGCCTTCACGCCCACGGGCCTCTTGCCGTATTTGTAAAGGATCATCTTTGCTAGACACCACATTTGCTGGAGGCAACCACATTCGTGAAGGCCAATTAATTGGCAGTTGTAAGTTTTTAGCATGTAATTTTTCATATCAAGAGATAGTGTTTTGGTGATTTTGAGACCAAATCTTGGTGGAATTTTGTGATTTTTGTTGGGTTGCATTAGGGAATTTTGTGAGTTTTGTTGGGTTGCATTAGGGAATTTTGTGGCACATACTGGGATCATCGAATTTTCTGCTAACCTTTGTAATTCCCGTAATTTCCTCTTTAATTCGCCATTTTTTCCTTTCTGAGCTAAATATTGGTGGGGCTATATTTTAGCTTATATTTTCCCGGATTATGCCCATTTTAGGGGCACAACTTCCTTGAGCAATTTGGGACATTTTGACAGAGTTGATTTTATGACTCCTTGTGTGGGTCCCATGGTTGCGTTTTTGGGTTTGTGTTCCACTTTTGAATTCTTATATTAATATGGGTATTGTTGTGGTTGTTTTTGTGTTCCCATAACATTTTTGATAGCTTGGCTGTCTTTCTTGGCTCTTCGGAAGGAAAAAGCACCCAAGTAATCGTTCGTGTGAGGTTTTGTCCTTGAGGTAGGTTATAGTTTCTTTTTTCGTAGACTTGGCTCAATTAAGTTGATTATATTTTGAGTAGTATTGCATGATAGGTTGGAATTTAGGATTAGTTTAGGCTTACTTGATCCTTAGTTGTCTTATGGTCATTGTTGGGTTACTTAGTGTAGTTCTAGCCGGAAAAGCATTCGTCTAGGTCGATCCATGTTGTTTGTATCATTTAATATCCTTAGAAATGACTCCTAGGTGGCGTGAAATTTAGATTGTCGCGTGGTTTCTTGGGTTTGGATTGTTTAATGGCTTCTTTGGTACTTTTGAGATTATGAATTGCATTGATATTGATTGTTAGGCTTGTGGCCGTGAGCTTGGATTAGATGGAGTTTCAGCTTAGTACGTTCGTATTGTGATAGGAATTACATGAATATGTAATAGGTGTGTCGTGATTCTGATGTTGGTGTTTGAGAATTATGATGATATGAGCGTGGAAGTTACATTTGATAACTTATCTTTAAATAGCCTTGGAATTGGTAAAAAGGGAGTTCATTTAGGTACTTTGGTAGTGTCACGACCAGAATTCGGGCCATGATGGCGTCCACTACAACCCACAGAGTGGACAAGCCTAAATCCAAATAACAAGATGTGGAAGACACTATTTATATAAAGCATAAATAACTAAAAGGGGAAGATAAGGATAATGTATATAGAAAAAAGGGTCATATATATATAACTGTAGTACGATACAAAATATACAAGATAGGCCCAAAAGTGACGAAAATACAAACTAGCACAAGGTACCAATCCCGGACTTGTTGTCACCTATACAGGAGCTACTACAAACAGAAAGCCATAAATATATACAGAGAACTGATTAGTCCAAAATATAAAATGAGAGTCTGTACAAAAGAAAGTCCAAAACAAGACTCTGAACGTCAGGAGCTCACCACAAATCTGAGTCTGCAACCGCTAAGGGAGATCCAAACACTCATTGAGGGTAGGTCGAACTGGGAGCTGCATCAGAATGCAGAAGTGTAGTATGAGTACCAAAACACGGGGTACCTAGTAGGCATCATAGGCCGACCGAGCTCAGAAAGATCAAATATATAAAAGAAGCACAATGATACTATCAAGTCAATGGAAACTAAGGCATAACAAGAATATAATAGAGAACAGGCAGGTAATACCAAGCAGTTCCACATAAAATCAAACAATTCTGACATTCAAAACTAACTCATGCAATCATACATGTAAAACTCCAAGAAAGGGAAATTCCTAATCCTATACAGAAAATTGAGTCACCTGGAATGGTGCCTCAAACTTGACCGTAAGCCAATAACCTAGATAGATGTATCCACAGACCACCCGATAGGGCACGTTGAGCTTCCCTATAACCCATATATTTGTATCTACGGGCCGCCCAGGATGATGCTTCGAGCTTATCGACAATGTAAATCTAAAAGATACACTATAGCCCAAGCCCAAGCTAATGGGCTGCCCGGAATGATACATCGAGGTCTTTAGATTTAAGGTAGTTGAAAGGTGCGATAATCAAGAAAAAGTGACTTTTTACAACTTTTAAGCCAAAACAGGTTTCAAGGACCTCCACTCATTAAGGTCAATTTCCTTTTCATAAACCAAGTCATTTTCATCGAAAATCAATCAAGTAGAAACTCCTCAAAAGCATTATCACAATCAGGTCATATCATGCACAAAGAATTGGGAAGAATACCTGTCAAACCACGACAGTTCTAACCTGGTGCCCCTGCCAATCCAAGCTTATGGCCTCAGGCCTAACACCAAAATAAACCACCATAATCACAACTCAAAGATCCAAATCATCAATAAAACAGCATACAATCATAAGTTTAACGCCACCTAGAAGCAAGGTCTAAGAATACTTCTCACACAAGGATCACCTAAACTAAGGATTCTCCAACTAAAGCTTTGGTTATACAACTCAACCTATGGCTATAAATATCCAAGGATCAATAAAGCTCAACACAACCTAAGGGTTCAACCTAAATCATGCAATACTACACAAATAAAATTAATCCAACTAAGTTGAGTATAAGAAAAAATATCCATAACATACCTTTAGGCTAAAAGCCGCACACGAAATATAACTCGGGAGCTTTTCCCTTCCGGATAGGCTCGGATTGCTGCCAAGCTATGATGAACACAAAGAGAAAGTAAATACGGATCCAACTATACCCATATCACTAACCAAATTTCGGATCAAAATTGGGTAGAAAATCGACCCTCAAATCAAAGCAACCGAAACATGAAAATATAACCATCATAATGTCCTCCCCAAAATAAAAATTAGATGCCTGAAAGATGAGCGAAAATGGAACTTAATTCGGACCTCAAATGGCCAAATCACCACACTATAAAACTTAGAAATTAGGGATTTTGAGGTCGGAAATGAATTGGAAATACAAAACTAAAGACTTAAAAGAGTAGAGGAGAGGGAAATGAAGAGAAATACCTTGAAATTGTTGAAAATGATCCAGATTTGCTCCAAAGTGCCCGAGGTCGAGCTATCAAGAAGATGGGTTTTCATTTAGAAATAAAGGGAGAGAATGGGATCTTAATCCCAGGGATATTCACAAAAAATGGCCGAAAGTTCACTTAAGCGGTCATCGTTTAAGTATCCAGAGGCTTCGCAAAAGTAAACCCCGCCTAAGAGTCACCCTTTGCTTAACTGTCCCCCTTGGTTGCTTTTAAGAAGCCTTCGCAAAATCCAAGGGCTGGTCACTTAAGAGACCTCCGCCCCTCAGATGTTGTTCACTTAAGTGGCCCCTTGGTCGTTTAAGCCAACTTTGCTTAAGAGATCAAGGGTTCGCTTAAGCAGACACACCAGATACCATATTTTTTTAGAAAAAGGCTAAGTATCCAAAAACTTTGAACAAGCCCACAGAATTCATTCGGAGTCCAAACTATGTAAACCAAATGTTTAAACCACTTGGAAAATACATTCCTGACTCAAAAAATTGACGAAATAATAATCCGAGATTATTCCATCCAAATTCTGACCAAAATCAACACTTCAACAAAGAAACACAACAAAATGCCAAAAGGCTAAAGACTAACCTCGACACCCTCAGAAACCAAACCAAAGGTCATTCTAGACCAAACTTGGCACTATGGAGCTAACTGTATCGACGGAATTTGATTTTGAGCATGTTTTCCAAGAAAATTGACACAAGTCAAACTTTAAGGAAAAACTCAAAGACTAAAACGCCTAGTTGCACCAACTCCAAACAGAAGCCTAAAAACCTAAATCGATCATCGCACTCAACCAAAATGAACCTTTTGGAGTTGATGGAACAGACAAAATTTTGATCCGATGTCAGATCTCCAGGTGTTGACTTAAGTCAACTATTTCAAGCATTAAGCTTCCAATACTCAAAACTTGCACCAACCTCAACCGAACATCTCAAGGAGCGTGCCACCCAATCCAAAACCACACACAAGCTACTATGAAGTTACGGGAAGAGGCAAAATAGAAAAAGCATGCATAAAACACAAAAATGACCCCGAGGATCATTACAACAAATACCACTAAAAGGATTTTTGTCACGACCCAGGGTACCTCCTAGATGTAACATGGCGTATAAAACCCCGAAGGACGCCATACAAGCCACTTAGCTCACATAACATAAGAAATAGAACAATAAGAGTAAAATAATAGTCCAAGTCCATATCATTTCATAAAAGGAAAAGCGGAAGTCTAAACTATTGCCTCATCATAACCATCTAATACAATAAAATGAAATTGGACGTAGCCCATACATCATGTTCAAAATATAAATACAAGAAATATAACTAAATAATAAACTCCGTCCTCAAAGCATGAGGACTCACCAAAGCTCAAGAATCAATCAAATCATCCACTAGCCACGAAACTGAGCACCCTGAATATCGAACCCTACATTTGGGGAAAAATACAGGCAAGAGTATGTGTTAGTACAAAACAATGTACCAAGTATGATAGTCATGCATAAAACATTTAAATCATGCTAAAAGGGGACATTTCATTTCATGACATGCAATTGACCAAGATAAACATAATATGAAAGAGTTATGAAACATAAGTCATAAATCATGGTCAATGTAAGCTAACTTCATATTTAAAAACCTTTCAGTCATTTGTGATACTTCTTGAAGTAACCTTAGTTCATTATTACTTATGGGGAAATTAGCCTTAACCGACATGTAAGACCATGTGAGCTATAACATGGAATCCGGTTTCTACCCCACACCAAAAAGAGGTGTCCTACTTGCCGAAGGTAGAACCTTGAAATTCTAGCTTAAGTGGATCCACTAGCTAATCAACCTATGTGGTCACATAGTTATGGGATAAGCAGATTGCTACTAGAAACTCAGCCTCTACTAACGGGGAAACTTCCATCTCTTGAGATTACTTAGGAAACCTGACCTCTACTACAATAGAGCTTCCATCTCACTACCAATATCCACTCGGTTCTAAACATAAATTCCCACAAAATAGTCATTTGTTTCTTGACTTCCTTACTCGTGAAAAGGTGCCCTTGAACGACCGATTCAAGCTAGTTTCATTAAGATAACTCTTTGTCTTTGATTCAATTAGGTGAGAAAGCCTTTCAACCTAAGAATTCTTTCTATGTGAGAAAACCTTTCACATCATGCTAGTATGTATTTTAGTGAGAATATCCTTTCACAACACAACATCATCATTGGTACTTTACTCTCAAAGCACCCTTAAAACATTTGCATAGATTTCATAAACAAAGCATAAGTCCATAATTTACCTCTTGAGGTCAAAACCCACTTTCAATCATAAACTTTTAGAAAACATAGGTTAGATATGGATTTCATCATAAATACATGTAAAACTACTAATACATGCTCAATTTCATAAAACTCTTCCTTGAAGATCAAAATCTCACAACATATAGTTCATAACTTGAAAACATGGGGGTCACATGGGTTCATAGGGGAATTCATCATAAAAGCATTGCAATTCATCAATTCATGCATAGAAGATCCTAATTAAATCATTTAATTCAATAATGATAAGAACCCATGATAATTGAAGAAAACCCTAACTCAATTGGGGAATTCTACCTTTTGAGATAGAGTAATTTGGGAACTCCATGGATGAAAGGAATCCATGGATGATAATTATCATACCTTGAGTCCAAATACTAGCCTTCAATGGAGGAATTGGAGCCTTACCTTGAAACCCTAGGTGAATCCTTCTTCTTCTTCTTCAAGTTTCTAGAGAGAGAATATTTGGAGAGGAATTTGGTTTTCTTTTGTGAAATTGGAAGAATGAATTAAATGGGTTAATTTGGGGGTTGAAAAAGCTTATATAGGGGTTCTAAATATAGGCAAAACGACATAGTATACGAATTAATTAATTAGGAAAATACCCAGCTGCCCTAAAATAAATAATTGATAGTAGTCCACCAACCTACCAATCCACTGACCCATCTACGGACTGTCGCCCACACCATGGGCCGTGGTTGGCCCCTCGTGGATGGCACCTAGAAAGTCTAAAAAGCTGTTATTTGGTCCTTTTTTAATACGGGGTGTTACAATATCTATCCCTTGGGATCATTCATCCTCGAGTGAGATTTATACTGGTTCTAGAAGAGTAGGAGAGGAACTAACAACCCAACCTACAATGCAATGCATACAACCAAGGAGGAACTATCGGCTCCAAACTAGGACGTTCTTAAAACATCATAAGAGGGGTGAATCAAACTCAATCAGCCCATTATGCATGCAATACACATAAATAAGGAGGAAACATCAAATCAAAGTTCATCATACTCAAATGCATCATAAGGAAGTAGGAACTACATCTATCAACCCAATATACATGAAATTTCAACATTACTCATTTTCAAGGAGGAACTACCTTTTTCCAAGCTAAAAGCAGGCCCAACACAACCTCATAGAGCTCAAATGCAATTTACTCTCAAAAAGCATATCTAATGCATGTTCATGTTCATCAATTCATCTCATGAAGTCTATAGGCAACTCATACTCAATGCACAACAACATGAGGAAAATATATCATATAAAGTCATTTTCTTTCAAACACAAGTTTTCATGAACATGCATCACATAAGGAAATCATGGAAACACATAAAAACGCATGACTTCCAAAACAAGGACAACTCAAGAGGAACTCATTACCTCAATCTAGAATAGGAGTAGAAGGAAAGAGATGAGGATATCGGGACTTCATATCGGTCTCTACTTCCCAAGTAGCACCCTCAACTAATTGATTCCTCCACAAAACCTTCACGGAAGCTATTTTCTTGTTTCTCAACTTCTTGACTTGCCGGTCTTGAATCTCAACCAAAACTTCCTCATAAAAAAAAATCTCATCAACTCCCAACACTTCTAGGGGAACTATGGATGTCGGATCACCAACACACTTCTTAAGCATAGAGACATGGAAAACAAGATGCACCGTTGCCAACTCATTTAGCAAGTCTAACTCATAAGCAACCTTACCAACACGCCTTAAAATCTGATATTGGCCTACATACCCGGGATTAAGCTTCCCATTCTTACCAAATTTCATTACACCCTTTATGGGTGATATTTTCAAGTAAATCCAATCGTTAAAATCAAACTCTAAATCCCTTCTCCTCACATCGGTATATGACTTTTGCCGACTTTGAGCCGTTTTCAACTTTTCCCTTATAAGCCGAACTTTTTCCATGTCTTCTTGTACCACTTCGGACCTATTAGGGCAACTTCACCCACCTCAAACCATCTTATAGGAGATCTACACCTTGTACCATATAAGGCATCAAATGGAGCCATACCGATACTTGAGTGATAGTTGTTATTGTAAGCAAACTCAATAAATGGCAAATGGTCATCCCAATTGCCCTTAAAATCGATCACACACACCCTTAACATATTTTCCAAAGTTTGGATCGTACGCTCCGCTTTCCCGTCGGTTTAGGGATGAAAAGTCGTGTTAAGCTTAACCTTAGTGCCAATGCCTTTTTGGAATGATTTCCAAAACTGACAGGTGAATTGGGTACCTCGATCTGAAATGATGGACAAAGTCACTCCATGCAACCTTACCATTTCTCTCAAGTACAACTTGTCATAGTCCTCCGTCGAGTAGGAAACCTTGACAGGGAGGAAATGAATCGATTTCGTTATTCGATCTACTATCACCCAAATGGAGTCATGTTGCCGTCGGGTGCGAGGCAAACCAACTATAAAGTCCATATTTAAGTCTTCTCATTTTCAAGTAGGAATGCTAATATCTTGGGATGAACCTCCCAGTATCTGATGCTCAACCTTTACTTGTTGGCAATTTGGACACTTAGCCATAAATCTTGCAATATCTTTCTTCATCCTATTCCACCAATAGACCTCATGTAAGTCACGGTACATCTTAGTGGCAACCGGGTGAATGGAATACCGTGAACTATAGGCTTCTACTAAAATCTACTCTCTCAAGTCAGCCACATTTGGACCACATAAACAACCTTGGTATCTAAGTACCCCATCTCCCCCTTGGGAGAAAGCCTCAATGAATTTCTTAAGCACCGCCTCTTTCAATTCTACCAAAATTGGATCAAGACCTTGCTTGGCTTTCACATCTGCCACAAATGACGATTCGGAACCATTGTGGACCATAACACCACCTTTGGTTAAGTCCACTAGTTTAACATCTAATCGAGTCAATCTATGAACATCTCGAACCAACTCTTTCTTTTCTTCTTCAATAAGAGCAACACTACCCATAGATAATCGACTAAGAGCATCTGCTGCCACATTAGCTTTGCTGGAGTGATAAAGGACACTCATGTCATAATCTTTCAGTAACTCAAGCCACCTTCTTTGGCGAAGATTCAAATCTTTTTTATTAAACACATATTGCAAACTCTTGTGATCGGTAAACACATCTACATGTACTCCATACAAATAGTGTCTCCAAATCTTTAAAGCAAAAATGACTGCCGCAAACTCAAGGTTGTGAGTAGGATAATTCTTCTCATGGATTTTAAGTTGCCTTGATACATAGTAAATAACTTTCCCATTTTGCATAAGTACATACACTAGCCCAATTCTCGAGGCATCACAATAAACACAAAACCATATGTCCCTTCTGGTAAGGTCAACACCGAAGCGGAAGTAAGTCTCTCTTTCAAATCTTGGAAACTCTTCTCACATGCTTTCGACCATATGAACTTAGCCTTATTTTGAGTCAAAGCCGTCAAAAGAGAGGCAATTTAACAGAAGCCCTCAATAAACATTTTATAGTAACCAGCTAAACCCAAGAAACTTCTTATATCTGAGGTAGTTAGAGGTCTAGGCCAACTCTTGACCGCATCCGTCTTCCTAGGATCTACCTCAATACCCTTACTCGAAATAATATGACCAAGGAAAGTTACGGACCTTAACCGAAATTAACATTTGCTAAACTTTGCAAAAAGTTGTTGGTCCTTAAGAATTTGCAACACGATCCTCAAATTATAAATATGCTCATCCTCACTCCTTGAGTAGATCAAAGTATCATCAATGAACACAATCACAATCACGTCAAGGTATTATATTCATCAAATCCATAAACGTCGTCAGAGCATTAGTCAACCCAAACGACATTACTACAAACTCATAATGACCATACCGAGTTCAAAAAGTCATCTTTGGAATGTCATCATCCTTCACACTCAGTTGGTGATAACCCGATCGGAGATCAATCTTATAGAATTAACTTGCCTCTTGAAGTTGGTCAAATAAATCGTCTATCCTTGGAAGAGGATACTTATTCTTAATAATCACCTTGTTCAACTGTCGATAATCGATACACATACGAAAAGAACCATCCTTCTTTCTAACGAACAAAATAGGAGCACCCCATGGAGAGATACTTAATCGGATGAAACCTTCTGTTCTATTAACTCATTAAGTTCTGCCGGAGCCATACGATAAGGAGGAATAAAGATAGGTTGCATATTAGAGAAGGTCAATACGGAAGTCTATTTCCCACTCGGGAGGAATACCGGGTAAGTCATCTGGAAACACTTACGGAAACTCATTTACAACGGAGACCGACTCGAGAGAAGGGGTATCGGAATCTACATCATTTACCCTTACTAGATGGTAAAAGCAATCCTTACAAAACATTTTTCTAGCTTTAGAATAAGAGACAAACTGACTCTTAGGCATATAATTCTCCCCTTCCACTCTAGCACAAGCTCATTTAGAAACTGAAACTTGATTGCACAAGTTCTTCAATCAATAGAAGCATAGCATGAGTGCAGCCAATCCATACCAAGAATCATATCAAAGCCTAACATATCAAGCTCTACCAAGTCAACAAGAGTAACTCTATGGGACAAGGAAATGGGACACTTTCTACAGTCCCTCTTAGCCACAATAGAATCACCAATAGGAGTAGAGACAGAAAAAGGTTCTAACAGCACATCCAGAAGAACATCAAACCTCATATCCACATATAGCGTCACAAAATACAAGGTAGCACCGAGATCAAGTAAAGCATATACATCAATTTGGAAAACTTTTAACATACCGGTAACCATATTTGGAGAACTTTCTTGTTCACCTCTAGTCTGAAGAGCATAAAAGTGGTTTTGCTCAGGAGCATTGGAACCCGCACCACTAGTAATAGCTTTCTTGCCCTCTCTTCCTTTAGTCGTAAGCATTGGGCAATCCCTTATTTTGTGACCACTTTTACCACAATCGAAGCAACCGTATGTGCCGGCTAGGCAGTTACCATCGTGCTTTCTTCCACACTAAGTACAATTAGGCCTAGGCAATAAAGATACACTACCATTACCGCCTTGAGGATTAGGGTTAGACACCCTATCTTTGTTGAACTTAGGAGGAGCATTAAAGGAACCTTGACTGGAAAACCTTTGTCGAAATCTTGGATGACCTTGTCCATCGGACCTTGTGTTAGAGAAATTACCATCACCGGTATTAGCCCTTTTTACCTCTCTAAACCTTTCCTTGAGTTTCTTCTCCTCAATTTGTTGTGCATGTACCATGAGATGAGAGATGTCCATATCATGTATGAACATTGCGGTTCGGCACCCTTTAACCACTATTTCGAACACACCCGAAACAAACTTACTCACCTTAGCTATAGAATCTGCAACCATTGTTGGAGCATATTTGGACAATTGAGTGAATAATATCTTACACTCATACTCCCCTGTCGAAGGTTAATGAACAAAAGCGCATTGGCTTCCCTCATCTCAAGGGGAAAGAACCTATCAAGAAATACAACCTTAAACTTCTCCCAATCAAGAGGATCAGCATCTTTCGGTATCCCTTCTTTCCAGTAGTTGTACCATATTTGAGCCACACCTTTCAATTGATAAGTGGCCAACTCCGCCTTTTCCACCGGCGTAACTCCCATGATCATCAAAACCTTATAGACCGCATCGATAAACTCTTGAGAATCTTCCTCAACTTTGGAACCATAAAACTCCGGAGGATTCATCCTTGTGAAGTCCCTCACTCTTGAAGCCGCCGAATTCACATTTGAGCTTGCGGGAACCACAACCTCCTTATTGGCTTGGGCCTCACGGCTTGAGCCAACACTTGAAAAGCAGCCCTAAACTCCGCATTAGAAACTTATTCGGCCAATGGATCGACCGGAACTTGAGGAGATTGGGGAGGAGCTTCTTGTTCCGCATTCTCTTTCTCATTCCTTCTAGTATAAGCTCTTCGGGTAGCCATATCCTAAGAATTGTAGGATAAGGATTAGGAGAGAGACCTTATAGAGTTAAACTCTATCGCACGACTTAAGAGTAATGAATAAAGTGGAGTTTCCTAATCATCATGTAGCCTCTCATTTATAAATGTGGCGCACATCACACTTATGAACAAGACTCTACTAGACGTAGCTTATAAGACATCCTAGGACCATTCTAAACCTTGTGCTCTGATTACCAAGTTTGTCACGACCCAGGGGTAACTCCTAGATGTATCACGGCGTGTAGAACCCCGAAGGACTCCATACAAGTCACTTAGCTCTCATAACATAAGAAATAGAACAATAAGAGTAAACTAATAGTCCAAGTCCAGATCATTTCATAAAACGAAAAGCAGAAATCTAAACTATTGTCTCATCATAGCCATCTAATATAATAGACTAAAATTGGGCCTAGTCCATACATTATGTTCAAAAGAGAAATATAAGAAATAGAACTAAATAATTGTCACGACCCAAGACTACACCTCGGAAGTGACACGGCGTACATGTCACAACTCGATTTCTCGAGTCATGGTGGCACCTACTATAACCCACCAATAGGTAAGTCAACCCATAACCCGGAACAACAAGTAATGGGTCTGAGGGTAGAAACTAACAAGAGTAGGCAAAATTTTAAGATAATAATATAAACAGGCGGAAGCAAACCAAAACATATATACAAATAAAGATCCCTCCCAGAACCTAGAAGTCACTAGTACAAAGCTACTAACAAAACGAGTACAAGTCCCAAAAAAGAACCATAAAAGCTGGACTGTCTCGAAAGGTAAAAGACAATTCTATATATACGAAATAGTACAAAATGTCGTGTGCTCACCTCCGTCTCCGGATCAGACTACTCCAAACTGGATCAACGCTGGCCACTGGTGCTCGGACCTGCATCATGAAATAGATGCAGAGCGTAGCATGAGTACCAAAACAGTAGGTACCCAGTAGGCATCATAGGCCGACTGAACTTGAAAAGTAAAGGCAATATGAAAAGAAAGAATAACACAAACAGAGGTCAAGAACGACAATCTAAGTAAACAATGGAAAGCACACGAGTGTAGAAAGAACTAACTAAAGTAATCTATAAGCTAACTATACCTAACTGGACCCCCATAAGCCCAGAAGGTACACTCGTGTGCAAGTTTAATTAAAAACCTGAACGGGCCCACATAAGCCCGACGAGTACACAGAATAACTATAGCTAAAGAGAAGTGCATATGAGAACTCAAGAACGGAGAACATCGAACCAGAATCTCAACCCCAATTAGTAGAATCTGATATTACGGAGGCCGGACCTCGAACCGAATGCTCACCAAAAGTACCCAAGTAACCAATCACAAGTATCAAGTAACTGAGGTTGGACCTCTAACCGGATGCTCTAAACAAGTATCTGGGGGATAAAGGCCGGACCTTAAACCGGACGCTCTATACAAGTATCTAAGCGATAGAGGCCGGACCTTAAACCGGATGCTCTATATAAGTATATGGGCGATAGAGGCCGGACCTTAAATCAGATGCTCTATAAAAGTGTCAATGTAGCCGCTAAAAGAGTCCCAATCGATCCATGCTCATAAATTTCCGTGGAACGTTGTCCACACTTAGCCAATCAATGTAAGTCCTTGGAACTGAATCAAAAGTCAAATTCGAATTGCGAAGCATAACTAGTGTCGCCGACGTAACTCGTGCAGCCATGACGTCGGGGAAAAATAAGGATAGCTATTGTCAGAGCAAGCGTATCGCCTAACTAAGGCCCAAATTATCAGACTCAAGTCTGCTACACCAGTCTACAGGGATCTAAGCCGACCGAGCGACGTCGGGGCAAAACTAAGGCCTATCGGTTCCGAATCATGTATTTCTAAGGCAAGCCCTAGTCAAACCTAAATTAAGGCCAACATGATTTAGATAAACAGTAATCAAACATTCAAGCACTCCACATAGCAAGGAGGGTCAATTAGTAACACATAGCATGCTAATAGTTACCCGACAATTTCCGAAAGAGGCCGTAACATGATTTCTAAACACCTATGCATGATTCAATAACTACCAACCCAAATCCCAACTAATCAACATGCATTCACACTTTCGAGCTCAATCTAAGAGAGAGAAATTGTAGCCTACCTGTAGACCGATCACGCGCGCTCCAAAATCACTCCTCCGGAGCTCTTCCTTTCCGAACAGCCTCAAAACGCTGACACACTATCAAAAATAAGGTCACAACATCATTACGGTCGTTTAGACACTAAAATCGCAAGAAATGGAGACGGACCGATTTTGAGGTCAAAACAGGGAAAGTGGGACCCGCGCTGAAAGCTCCGAAATTAACCCTAAAAATAGGTTCTTAATAGCTCCCTGAATTGTGTTCCATGATGGGACACAATTCGGGGCACGAAAACAACACAGAACCAACATGCAACCAAAACCCAAATTTTCTCAAGAACTAAAGAAATGGGATAGCAGTTAATTCAGCATATTTACCAGAAACGGGCAATCTACAGTAAATTCTGACAACACGACAACGCTCTCCTTGAAAAACCCCTCAAAATGGACTCAGGAAGCGCTGAAATCGGACCTAAAATGGATGAGAATACAAGTCTCAAAAATCCCGAAATCAAACTCACAAAAAGGGGGTTGTGGCAGCAGGTATTTTGTGAAATTTACCTCGAACGGGGACCCCAAATCAGATTCTAAGCTCACCAACGAGTTGTCCTCAAAAAATCTCACAACTTTGCCTTTTGAATCGCCCAGATTGAAGCTCCAAAGCTCAAGTTATCGCACTTTAAAGAAAATGAGGAATAAAGCTAAGTTAGGGTTCTATAAAGGGAGAAACCAGTTGCTAAAAACCCAAAAGTTGGTCGTCAGAAGCCAAAACCCTGGTCGCTAAAGAGCTACACCAGATCTCAGCTTTGGCTAAATTCTTCAAAGTCTCCGACGGGGTGCTCAAAATTCATTCGGAACCCGATATAAAAAAACCAGATATTGTACCCTACTAAAATCAGCATTCCGAACTCAACAGCGCAGTCAAAATTTCCATCAGAGGTCATCTCGATAAAAAGTGGGTCCCACTTCCAAAAACCATTTTAACCAAAATCCACCAAGGGGGTCGAAATGAGTCTGGAGGTCTCGGGAGTCGAACGGAAAGTCGTTCTACACAAAACTCAACATTCTGGAGCTAACCACGTTGACAGAATTTTCATCCGAGCGCGTTTTCCAAGAATGTTGACGAATTTCACAAGCTAAAATGCCTAATGGTCCAAACTCACATTGAAGGCCACGATACTCGCGCCAACTATGCTACTAGCCTAATTTGGCCATTTCAGAGCTGATAGAACCGTCAGAATTCTATTATGAGGTCGTCTTCTTGAACTTTTGATCGAAAATGATCGTTCAAGGTTCATAAGCTTCAAAACACTAAAAATCGCACCATAACCAAACGAGCGACCAGGTAATCGAACTGTCAGTCCCAGCAAGTCATAAATGACTTGAGGTCGCTACATGAACTCTCTAAGCGACACATAGAAGGAAATATACATAAATGACCAAGAGGGTCATTACAGTACAAGACTCTGAAAAGTCTCATACAAGCCTACTAGCATTCGTGAACATAAGAGCATAGGAATATAGTGCGGAATTTAAAACTTTTCTTTACAATCGAAGTCATTTTTCATAAAAGCAAGCGGAAGTCTTTTTATACTTTGTCTCAAACCATCTACAACACTTTGAATAAAACTTTGGGACATAGCCCATACAAAAGCTCTAAACATAAAATAAAAGACATTAAGGGAAAAGTGGGTTTGTCCTCGAAACTATGAGGACTCACCAAATCTTCAACTCCAAGCTCCTTAGAAACCTATCTTCCAAGTATAGGACATCAAATCTCCAAACCCTACACTTAGGTAAAAATGAAGAAATATGGGTTAGCACATTTAATGTACTAAGTATGATAGCCATGCAAAAACCATCTTAAAATAGACATTTGGTGGAAAACCATGCATTATGCCAATTTTGAGAAAACATCATGAACTTTTAGCAAAAGGCATAAGAAACAATCACATTCAACATATAAGTCATTTCATCACATTAGAACATAATCAACATATAAGTCATTTCATCACATTAGAGCCTTCACTTTAAGCAACACTAAGCTATACTTGTGCAATGTATGAATGGCGTCTCATACCACCATCCATACTAAGTATCACTTTGAGGCCACCAAAAGTGAACTTACCATTCCTCCTTTTCATCCTTAAACAATACTCATACATAAGGAACATAAACATTTCATAAGTCATGACAAGGAAAGTAACTCATAATACAATCCAAGTATAGCATGCATCATTACACTAATCATATAAGTCAGCATTCTTCATTAGCTTCATTAAGAGCACATTCATTCATTAGTCATTAAGACATTAGAGAACTCACTATCGCCCTCTCTAAGCCTACTCGTGCAATGCATGGATGGCATCCCATACTACCACCCACACTTCATAGAACCTCTTGAGTAACCATAGTGCACATCTCACATGATGGAAATAAATATTTAACCGACATAGACCATGTGAGCTTAACATGGAATCTGATGTACTATCCCACATCGTAAGGGTTGGTCTACTTGCCTAAGGTAGGACCGGTAACATTTTAGCTTAAGTGGATCCACTAGCTAATATCCTATATGGGCACATAGTTATGGGATAAGGAAGATGTTCATTGAAACTCGGCCTAAACACGGGGAGAGCTTCCATCTTATCAAATCCACTTGGTGCTTAGCCTTCATTCCCATATAGTATTTCATTACTTTAACATTATTGTACTTGGGAGGGCCACCAACATTAGGTCTACCAACCCAAAGTACATTACACAAGAAAGGGCCACCACCATTAGGTCTACCAATTCAAGATTCATCATTTCACACATGAAAGGGCCACCAACATTAGGTCTATCGATTCAAGGTTTATCATCACATTAGTTTCTAGACTCATCATGAAAGGGCTACCAATATTAGGTCTACCGGTTCAAGACATAGCCTAGAATACCTCATCATTCATTTAGGAAAGGGCTACCAACATTAGGTCTACCGATTCGAGGTTTATCATTACATTCATTCATAAACTCCTCATGAAAGGGCTACCAACATTAGGTCTACCGATTCATGTTCATTAAGTCAAGACACAATCATTACACAAGAAGATGATGCCTAACCCTACCAATTCAAGATGCACATTCACAGTACTTTCATTAATACAAGAAGAGGATGCCTAAGCCTACTAATTTAAGATACAATATCACATTATAGAAACCCTTCACATTCTATCATCATCATTCATGAGTGTTAATTGAGAATATACTTCCAATAATAACACAATTACATTCTAAACATGATCATAATACTTTCATTGAGATCACACACATATACTTCACATCATAATCATACATAAATCCTTCATGAAATTGTCCTTCAAGGCTATGAATCAATCTCAACCAAAACATCTAGAATACTACATTAGATAAGGGAATTAACATGATTAAATAACTAATTCAATATAAACATAAACAATTCAACATACTTTCATGATCAATCAACCCAAATCACATACTTCCAATTTAGTATTTTGGGGGAAACATGGGTTCATAGGAGAAATTCACCATAATTCATCATTAATTCAACAATCCATTCATAATTCATCATATATAAACCTTTGAAAACGTTTTGGAATTCAACTCATGCATAGATTGAAAACCCTAGGTTTTTAGGGGATTTTGAATGCTTGAAATCATCTTTGAAGGGGCTCCTTGAATGAAACTTAATCAAGGATGAAGACTACCATACCTTTGGGGAAGAAAATCCATGAAAAATGAGTGAAAGTGGTGAGATCTTGAGCTTGAAAGCTTGAATCCTTCTCCTCCAATGGTGGTTTCTAGAGAGAGGATATTTGGGGAAGATGGTGGTTCTAATTTGTGATTTGAAATAATGAATTGAAAAAGGGTCTTTAATACTTTTAAAAGCCTTAAAATACTTTAATTAATCAATAATAATCGTCCCCTAACTTAACTAACCTTAAAAGGAAATACCAATTTACCCCAACTTAGGCCAAGCCTTGACAACTTTTACAGATGTGACCTACGAACCCCCACCCACGGACCATGAGTGGGTCCATGGGTCGTACTGGCTCCTTGTGGTTTGGCTCTGCAACCTGAATTTTGGGGCCATGCATAAAACATTTAAATCATGCTAAGAGGGGACATTTCATTTCATGACATACAATTGACCAAGCTAAACATAATATGAAAGAGTTACAAAACATAAGTCATAAATCATGGTCAATGCAAGCTAAATTCATTTTTAAAAACCTTTGAACTCATATGCGATACTTCTTGATGTAACCTTAGTTCATTATTACTTGTGGGGAAATTAGCCATAACCGACATGTAAGACTATGTGAGCTATAACATGGAATCTGGTGTCTACCCCATACCGAAAAGAGGTGTCCTACTTGCCGAAGGTAGAACCTTGAACTTCTAGCTTAAGTGTATCCACTAGCTAATCAACCTATGTGGGCACATAATTATGGGATAAGGAGATTTCTACAAGAAACCTAGAATTTACTAACGAGGGAGCTTCCATCTCTTGAGATTATTTTGGAAACCTAGCCTCTACTACAAGAGAGCTTCCATCTCACTATCAATATCCACTTGTTATAAAGCATAAATTCTCACGGAATAGTCATTTCTTATTTGACTTCCTTACTCATGAAAAGGTGCCCTTGGACGACCGATTCAAGCTAGTTTCATTAAGATAACTCCTTGTCTTTGATTCAATTAGGTGAGAAAGCCTTTCAACCTAAGAATCCTTTCTATGTGAGAAAACTTTTCACATCATGCTAGTACGTGTTTTAGTGAGAATATCCTTTCACAACACAACATCATCATTGGTACTTTACTCTCAAAGCACCCTTAAAACATTTGCATATATTTCATAAACAATGCATAAGTCCATAATTTACCTCTTGAGGTCAAAACCCACTTTCAATAATAAACTTTTAGAAAGCATGGGTTAGATATGGATTTCATCATAAATACATGTAAAACTAGTAATACATGCTCAATTTCATAAAACTCTTCCTTGAAGATCAAAATCCGACAACATATAATTCATAACATGAAAACATAGGGGGTCATATGGGTTCATAGGGGAATTCATCATAAAAGCATTGCAATTCATCAGTTCATGCATAGAAGATCATAATTAAATCATTTAAATCAATAATGATAAGAACTCATGATAATTGAAAAAAGCCCTAACTCAATTAGGGAATTCTACCTTTTGAGATAGAAGAATTTGGGAACTCCATGGATGAAAACTATCATACCTTGAGTCCAAATGCTAGCCTTAATGGAGGAATTGGAGCTTTAGCTTAAAACCCTAGGTGAATCCTTCTTCTTCTTCTTCAAGTTTCTAAAGAGAGAATATTTGGAGAGGAATTTGGTTTTCTTTTGTGAAATTGGAAGAATGAATTAAATGGGCTAATTTGGGGGTTGAAAAAGCTTATATATGGGTTCTAAATATAGGCAAAACGACATAGTATAGGAATTAATTAATTAGGAAAAGATTGAACTGCCCAAAAAAAAATAACTGACAGCAATCCACCGACCTACCAACCACGAACCCAGTCGACGGACCGTCGCTTGACCTACGTTCCGTCCTAGCTGACCGTGGGTGGTGGTCAGAGACTTTGGGCCAATCCACGGACCCCTGTACCATAGGGTATGGTCCCATATACGGTCCGTAGGTCCCATCATGGTCCACTATCTAGACACTTTCTGAGGGACCAATCCACGGACCCACCTACGGTCCATGGCCCACTCCACGGGCCGTGGTTGGACCCACATGGATGGCGTCTGGAAAGTCTGAAAAGCTGTTATTTGGTCCTTTTTTATTACAAGGTGTTACAACTTTTGTCCGTGAAAGTAATACAAAGGCAATACCTGAAGGCTCAAAGAGATGAGCATACTAGGTCCGCATATCAACCTCGGTCTCCAAATTAGCATCCTCAATCAAACGGTGCCTCCACTGAACCTTCACTAATGAGATCTTCTTAAACCGCTACCGCCTGACTTGTCTGTCTAGAATGGCCACAGGCTCCAACTTAAACCTCAAAGTCTCATCAAGCTGAACCGACTCCTACTAAAGCATGTGAGACTCATCAGGAAAATACTGCATAAATATAAAAACATGAAACACATGATGAACACTGGAGAGAGCTAAAGGTAAGGCTATCTCATAAGACAACTCTCTTACGCGCCTCAGAATCTCAAAGGATCGATAAACCTAAGGCTAAGCTTGCCCCTCCTCCCAAATCTCATCACGCCCTTTATGGGCGACACCCGCAAGAATACACGATCACCCATCATGAACTCTTGTCACGACCCAAGGTAACCCCTAGGCGTAACATGACGTATAGGACCTCGAGAGGCCTCATACAAGCCATTTAGCATTTGTCATACAAGAAAATAGAATATAAGAGATAAAGAGATAGTTTCAACATATTAAGGTTTTATAAAGAAAAGCGGAAATCTAAACATCATCTCAAAGACATCTAGTACATAAGATTTTATCGGGGCGTAGCCCGTACATCAAGTTCCATATCTGAAAGTAAAGGAAAAGTAAAATCAAGTTTGGTCCTCGGAATATGAGGACTCGCCAAACTTTAATCTTCTATATGAGATTACTAGCCACGAAAGTGTGAATCTATAAGGTCGGACTCTACATTTGGGGAAAATGTAGGCAAGAGAATGTGTTAGTACAAAGTATGTACCAAGTATGATAGCCCTGCATAAAACATTTGAAAACATGCTTAAAAAGGGGTATCTTCATGAGATTTAATGACCAAGCTAAAACATGATATAAAAAGGGTTAGAAGACACAAGTCATAAATGGTCAATGCAAATAGACATCATCTTAAAACACATGTAATATACTTCTTGAAGTAACCTTAGTTTATTATTGTGGGAGATTTACCTTTAACCGACATATAAGACCATGTGAACTATCAACACAGAATTCGGTTTCTACCCCACACCGAAAAGGGGTGTCCTACTTGCCAAGGTAAGACCATGAACTTCTAGCTTATGTGGATCCACAAGCTAATGTCTATCTAAGACGATCATCCTATGGGGGCACATAGGTATGGGATAAAGAGATTGCTTCTGGAAGCCCGGCCTCTAATAACGGTAGAGCTTTCATCTCAATATCCTCTCGGTGCTAAGCGTAAATCCCACGAAATAGGCATTATTTTAACTTATCTTTATTATCCACGAAAGGGCATTTCATATTACCAATACATGCTTAAGTCATATGTCATCCATGGAAAGGTACAATTAGGTAACCAATCCAAGCTAGGTTTCATTAGAATAGCTCCTTAACTTTGATTCATTCTAGGTGAGAAGTCCTTTCAACCTTAGAATATTTTATGTAAGAAAACCTTTCACATTCATGCATGAGTTAGTTATGTGAGCAACCCTTTCACAACAATTAACTACAATGGCAACAGATATGCTTTTACTTTCAAAGCAATCTACATCATATCTCATCAATTTCACAATTTCATATCCACCTTTCATAGTTCAAAACCCACTTTCAATCCTCAATATCTAGAAAACATGGGTTAGACATGGGTTCATGGGAATTCATCATAAAATCATGTAATTATCTCAATTCATGCTTATAGATCATAAAACAATCAAGTAAATCAATATTTAAAAGAACCCATGACATGGAAGAAAACCCTAACTCAATTGGGGATTCCTAACTTTGTAAATTGGAGAATTTAGGAACTTTATGGAGGAAAGGGCCCCATGAATGAAAACTATCATACCTCAATGCCAAATCATTTTCTTAACTTGTCTTTATTATCCATGGAATGGCACGTCATATTGCCAATCCAAGCTAAGCCATATGTCATCCATGGAAAGGTACAATGAAGTAACCAATCCAAACTAGGTTTCATTAGAATATCTCCTTATCTTTGATTCGTTTTAGGTGAGAAGACCTTTCAACCTTAGAATCCTTCATGTGAGAAAACCTTTCACATTCATGCATGAGGTAGTTATGTGAGCAACCCTTTCACAACAATTAACTACAATGACAACATATATGATTTTACTCTCAAAGCAATCTACATCATATCTCATCAATTTCATAAGAACATGCAAAATTCCATAATTCACCTTTCATATTTCAAAACCCACATTCCATCTTCAATATATAGAAAACATGGGTTAGAAAAGGGCTCATGGGAATTCGTCATAAAATCCTGAAATTATATCAATTAATTACATAAATCAATTAAGTAAATCAATATTAAAAAGAACCCATGACATGGAAGAAGGCCCTAAATCAATTGGGGAATTCTAACTTTGTAAATTAGAGAATTTGGGAACTCCATGGATGAAAACTATCATACATCAATGCCAAAAGCTTGCTTTCACTGGAGGAATTGGAGGCTTGACTTGAAACCCTAGGTTGATCCCTTCTTCTTCGAGATTTATAGAGAGAGAAATATTTTGAGAGGAAGACTTGTTAATATTTTAGGAATTTGAGAGAATGATTTCAATTGGGGAAATTTAGGGTTAAAACACTTATATAGGACTTCTAGGTAAGGGCAAAATGACATAGTATTAGGATAGAATAATAAGGAAAAGTCCCAAAAGATCCAGACTTAAAACTGACGTGACCTGCTTCAAGGTTGCCCCCACGGTCCGTCTAAGGCACCACGAGTCGTGGACTTGGATCGTGAGAAGGCCCTCGATTTAGGGCTTCATTGTGCCACTGCCACGACAACCTTGACGGCTTGTCAAAGGCTACATGGGTCGTTATGGCCGTCCTGGTCCTTGACCAGTGGCAAAGGGAAAAATCCCCCTTCTGACGACCACTCAACGAACCAGCTGATAGCCCGTCAACCTCTCGCGGGTCGTCTTAGCCCTCATGGGAGGGACGCCTACTCATCTGGTTGTGGGGAACTTGCCACGAGCCACCTCACGGACCGTGGTCCCCTTCACGGCCCGTCATGGGCTTCATGAAGGGTTCCATGATCCAGTCTTGGCTTGTGAGTTTCCCACTAGATCCCTTTCTAGACTTTTCTTAAATCTGAGGTGTTACATTCCCAAATCTAGCCCCATTGGACCAAAGAAACCAAAATCTAAGGAAAATACCCGCCAACCTAGTCTAAGTCTCAATAACATCAATACTAAGGTCATTCTAGTAGCCTATTCACAACTTAGGAAAAAAGTATAACATCAAACTACTCATGATCAACCCAATAATTCTCGATACAATCAAGGAAGGCTAAATCTATTCAACAACAATAAAAATAAGGAATCATTTTTAATACCAACCCAACACAATAGCAATTTATCATGCTAGGACAATCAACAAACAAAGTCTAAGGATAGTAAGTCGTAGCTTATCTTGACAAAAAATGTGCGCGCTCCAAACATTTAAACTGGTGTTTTCTCTTTCGATCCACCTCTGAATGATGCCACACTATCAATACAATAATTTTGACACCCAAATTGCAACAAATGAAATCGGGTCTAAAATTGAGTGTAAAATGGCATTGACGAACCCGTATAAGGAACATCAAAATTGACAAAGTCAATGGGTCCCAACGAGCTCAAGGAACTTGTGCCCTAAAAATGGGCATAATTCAAACGTAATCATGCCTCGAAATAGCCCATGCACGAAAGGTTTAAGAATTAACACTTGGGGATCGTTAAGTACAAAGATTAATAACGCATAGATTAGTAACACAAGGATTAGTAATGCAGGGTTTATTTTTATAAAGTGTTTGGGTCATTGTTTCACACCTCATCTTGTGTTTAGATTAAAACTCTATAAAAAGCTTATTTCCAATTATACCCTTTAATTATTATTATGTAATTGGGTCAAGGTAGATAATTACAGAACAATATTATTTTTTATGACCTTCTAACTAGCTAGGAGAAGAACAATTTCGTTGCTATGGTTGTTATTTTTTCACTTGAATTATTTGAGGATAAATAATTGTCATCTTAATAAATTGATCACTCACAAAATGTCAATTTTCAATTTAAAAAAGATAAATCATCTATTTTTAAAACTGAAAAGATGGTAAATAATAGTAAAATTGAGTAATCCATCTACATCTACACATAAAAATTGCAATTTATAGTTTTAATATGTATACAATTTTATAAATTTTCTAAATAAAAATAATTAGAAAACCACACACACATTTGCCTTTTAAATTGGTAAATGTTAAACAACTCACATTTCAAATGTTGTATTGATTTCTATTGGAATTATTTAGTAACAAACAACTCACTCTAAATGATTTGTAAGCTAATTTATTTAAATAAATTTACTAGTACAAATATAAAACATAAAATCAAGAAGAAGAAGAAACAAAATGATTAAAATGATTTGAGGGATATTTTGTCTTTACATAGACTTATCTCATGGTATTAAATCCTATTTATTATTATACCTCCAAAGGGAAGGTATTAGTAATACATCTTTTAATACCATGTAGGGTGTATAACTAATCTATGGATTAGTTATACATAGGCCTAAATTCTTACCAAACATGGTACTAAATAATACCATACATAATACATGGACTATTTCTCATAATACTCCCTACCAAACGACCCCTTAAAGAATCAAAAGGGAGAGATAGAAGGAAACTTATGGATTAAATGCAAGAACCACAATCCTAGCATGTCCCAATAGAATCCCCCAGCAATTCCTAACAATACCATTAAATTCCCTTCAAAGTTGAGCTTTCAATATTCCTGGAGGTGAGGAAATGAGTAACAAATGAATGATGAAATAGTTTGAACTTGTACAACTACATACTTACACATAGAGATCGCAGGACCCATAGGATCGTGGTCACGATGGTCAAACATGGGTTGGTTCCACTGGCCTTTCATCGCGATCGTATGGGTTAAATCCCATGAAAGCGAGACCAAATAAATTGTTCTACGTGATCATGATGTCAATCAAGCGATTACAAAGACCAAAATCAATGGCCTTCATAAATGTGGCTTCGAGCGTGCAAACACAAAGAAAAAATTTGGGTGAAACAGCAAGGGATAGACCAGCTCAACCTAAAGTTGGAAAAATACCATGACGAGGGCTTGGGATTCATTCAAAACCTCATGCACACAAACAAACTATGCTACCCTACCAATTTTGACATTCAAAGCTCAGTGGAGATGTTGAAACTTCCATTAGAGGCCATCTCGACAAAAGGTGGGTCCTATACCCAAGGTTTCATTTTTTACCATAAGTCACAAGGTTGCTCAAAATGAGTCCACAAGCCTCGAGACTTAAACAAACAGTTCATCTAGACTTAAATCGATGGTCCAGAGCTAATGGTTACATTATAATTGCCTTCTAAAGTCATTTACCCGAAGGTTTGACCGAAGTCAACCATTCAAACTTCAAAAGCTCAAATAAAGAAATCTTGCATAAAAAGCAAATGAATGACCCTATGACCTAACTATCTATCCCAGCAAGTCATAAATGATGTGAGGACACTAAAGGAAAGCTATAAGTACCGAAAAATATTGAAAATAGAAAAAATGACATAGAAGGTCATTAGGACATTCACTACTAAAAGGAATTTTGTCCTTGAAAGTAAGTAGTGAATAAGTACCTAAAGGCTCGAACAAGTGGGGATATTGGGATCGCAAGTCATGCTAGGGATCCTAAGTAGTCTTCTCGATTGGATGGTATCTCCACTACACCTTAACCACATGAATATCACTTGAGCATTGCCTATTGACGTCCTAACCAAAATAGAAATTGGTTCCTCCTCAAAGGTCAAACAATCATCCAACTAGACTGAGTCATACCGAAGCACATAGGACTCGTCAAGAACATATCGACAAAGCATTGACACATAGAAAACTGGATGAACAGCCAAATAGGCAAGTGGAAAACCAACTCATAAACAACATCCCCAACCGCTCTAAGAATCTCAAGAGGTCCAATATACATGGGGCTAAGCTTGCCCCACCTCCTGAATCTCAACATGACCTTCAAGGGAAACACTCATAGGAATACAAGATCACCAACATCAAATCTCAAGGGATGATGCCTACGATTAGCATAGCTCGTCTACCTACCCTTACCTTCCCGTAGCCTGTCTTAAATAACACAAACTCGATCCAAAGCATCCTAAAGCAAGTTTGAACCACGAGGCCTAGGATCCAAACACTCAAACCAACAAATTGGAGATCGATAACGCCTACCATACAATGCCTAGAATGGGGTCATCTGAATACTCCAATGGTAGCTATTATTATAAACAAATACTACCAAAGCTAAAATCTTATCGCATTGACCTTCAAAATCCAACACAGATGCTCAAAGAAATGCTCTAAAACCTAAATAGTCCGCTCTGACTATCCACCGATCTACAGGTGAGATATTGTGCTAAGATCGACCCGAGTACCCAACTCCTCCTAGAATGCCCTCAAGAAGCTATAAGTGAACTGAGAGCCTTTATCTAATATAATGGAAATTAGCACCCTATGAAGACTAACCATCTCAAGAATATAGATACGATCTAACCAATCGACACTGAAGAAAGACTGAGTGAGCAAGAAATGAGTAGACTTGGTCAATCGGTCTATGATGATCCATATACTAATAATGCATTGAGAAGCCCGCGATAACCCCACAATGAAGTCCATAGTGATCCACTCCTACTTTCACTCGGGAATTGGTAATCCCTGAAACTCACCACCAAGCCTCAAGTACTTGACCTTCACCTACTGACAACATAGACAACGAACCACATAGTATGCTATGTCCCTATTTATACTACTCCACCAAATATTTTACCTTAAATCTCTATAAATCTTGGTCGTGCTCGAGTAAACAGAATATTTGGAGCTGAGAGCCTCCTAAAGTACAATCTGAATCAAATCTCTAACACTAGGAACACAAATACGGTCATAAAATCTCAAAACACACTTAATATATGAGGTGCCTCACCATCATCACTACTTAAAACTCAATCACGAATAGCCACTAGACCCCCATCCTTGAATTGTCAACCACGAATCTACTCCAATAGGGTGGAGCGAGCTTCAATACAAGTTAAAACTCAATTGGGATCAAAGATATCAAGTCGAACCAACTTGTTGGCTAAGGACTGGATAACAATACCAAAAGTCTCTTCGAAATTGAAAGAAAGGCTAGACTCTCCGTACTCACTGCCTTTTAGCTCAAGGCATCTGCCACCACATTTGTCTTACCCAAATGGTATAGAATAGAGAGATTATTGTCACGACCCAAGCCTAGGGCCTAGATGTGACATGGCGAATGAGGAACCCGAAGGAACCCCAAACAAGCCTCTCAAACTTGTCATCACACTTCATCGGTCGCGGAAGTACATTCAACATTAATTAACGGGAAATAGGGACTAAGGGCAAACCATTTCAAAATGACATCATAGAACAAGA